>JAYMTE010000669.1:0-16436 GCA_036897545.1 Pelargonium fulgidum
GCTACTGAGTAGTATTTTTCTGAGGATCGATATTCGGACTTACCTAAGTCTATATTACTTGTGACACTAGTACAGTACTTACTATTAGTATTATTAGCGAGAATTAGCTGCTCACCATTAATATATTCTGAAACGGACTTGCTCTATGGAAAACTCGTTATAAATCTCTTGGGGGTAGGGTCACGTTGATTAGGTCAGCTTTAACCTCTTTGCCTTTATTCTATATGCCACTATTTTGTATGCCTAATCAGTGATCAATTCTCTCGAGCAAACTGAGAGGCAAATTTTATGGTCCAGCTCAGCTTCGAATCACGGTTTCTGTAAGGTGAAATGGTGGTTGTCACCTTAAGACACATCCACGACAATTTGGTTATTCAGAAACTATATATAACTAAGTCTTTCCCGAGCTGAGTCATCCACTGGGAAAGAGAAATCACTTTTCCTCGGAGCCGAGTCATCCACGAAGAATTGGAACCTAGTATTCCCATAACCAAGTCCTCCCACAAAGCGAGTCGGAGCTCAGTTCTCCCTAGCAAGCTAGATTCTAATGCCTAGTTCTTTCTTCATGATCCTCCTGACGGATCACCCAAGATTGGTGTCGTTTTTCAAAACTCTATTCTCCCAATAAATCACCCAAAAATTTGAAATGATCTTCCAAAAATTTCATGATCCTTCTATAGATTCTTCTAAGTCTGTAATCACCAATGAAAACTCTATAACCCTTATGAAAAATTAGCAAAGATAAGAGCTCATCCATGAGAACACTTCTTGGGTTCACCGGGCTGGAACATTCAAGTAAAAAGACCAAAAATTTCACTCAATAATAGACATTCGAGATTGTTATGTAAGGGAGTTAACGTGTAAGACTTAAAGATACCCCAAGAGTGCCAAAAAAATTGTTTTTCCATAAATACAACAAACAATTTTTAAACATACACCAAGAGATAAAGGAGAAAAAGTCTAATTTTCATAAGTAACAAGTTCACACATACGAAACACATAGAAAGATCAAAAAAGATTCGATCACTGCCTAGGATTGCAGATTTTCATCGTCTATGAAGTTCAAAACAACATATATCTGATCTCTTAGAAAATTTGAGACTGGATCTACCATCATACCTCTCCCGCGCATGTCTCATCTGTCTCCTCACCATCACAAGCCATTTAGGTCGCCATCCATGACATTTTATTCTTCGCCTCCACGATTCGCTCTGGCCATTCCCGACAACATGATGCCACCTTTTACTAATGGTCCCTCCTAAAAAACTAAAACGTCAAAATTGGCTAAGTGCTAATTTTCCCCTAAGCTAACATTTTGTTTGCTCCTAAAAGGGGTTATGTCTTGTTTTAACCATTGTAAACATTTTTTTATTAATTAACCTCACTAGTTGAAGCTAATTTTCAGGTGTCACGTTAGCATTTGTCGGCACGTCATCACGTTACGTCATATACGGAGTCCACGTGTGCAAGCCACATCATTATAACATTTTATTTTTTCATCATTCATCACTAAAACTACAACATTTTGGTTGTCTGTGATGTAAAAAAAATAATGAAATACAATATTCTGTCTGTTGTGACATGCACAAGTGTACATAATAATAGGCATGGTGTAATGATGTGTCAACAAATGTTGATGTGTAACATGAATATCAGCTACAAACGGTTGTGTGAGTTTAATTAATGAAAATATGATTTATAAGAGCTTAAAAAAATCAAAATTCTAACGAATGGTTAAACTAAAAAAATGCAACATGCCAAAATAGACAAAACCATTTTGTTTAAATAAATTTATTTTAAATCTCTTCTTTATAAATAAAATAAAAAGAAAGAAACATATATTTTAAAAGTGATATGTAATAATTTTGTTTATTATACAAAATAGTCAAACATTATGGTATATAATTGCATGCTATACCTAATAGTAGTTCAAACAATGTCCTCCACAAGCTTCATCATCAACAAGCCACCGATTTTCTCGTATCTTGAGACACAAATAGAGTTAAAAGATAAACAAACAAAAAAAGAGCAAAAGGAGAGATTATGATCTCTTTCATGGGCATTCGTCTATCTGTTCAACAATGGCAAGAACCAAACCCAGTCCTCTCTCCTTCTTCTCTTCAATCACTTGCTCTATGTTTCTTCTAATCATGCACAAACTATCTGTTAAAGTATAAAACTATTAATAGACCTTCAGCTATCAGCTTAAGGCTTTAGTTGAGATGGTCCTTAGTGGACCTATGCATGGGTCACGTTTAAAGCATTCTTTATCTTGAATTAATTTTGAATACAACTGATTCATTCATGGCATCGGTGTTTCTGTACCATGTGGTGGGTGATCTGACGGTGGGGAAGCCGGTGTTAGTGGAGTTTTACGAATCAGAGACGGTGGAATCTGCAATTCGGGCGATCGGGGAATCGACGGAAGGAGGCTTACCTGTGTAGAGGAAGAGATCTCATGTGGGTATTGAGAACCCTGAAATGATGTAGCAAAGGTTCGTTGGCATTCTCAATTCTCTTGATATTGTTACATTTTTGTCGAGACACGAATGTTTGGAGGATCAGGAAAAGGCAATGAACACAATCTTTGCTTTGATTGATGGGTGTTGAGCTTTAATCTGTTGGGGTGAAAAATCTTTTTACACGGATGTAAAATGTTTCCTTATAAGTGTTTTTTGTTTGTATAAACAAATTTTACTTGAAAGATGCACTGGAGATGATGAAACTCGGCGTTAAGCGTCTCCTTGTTACCAAAAAAGTAAGGGGGCAAGGCGTAAGTAAGAGATTCTGTATTGTTTATAATGGAAAGTGGCAAGAACATCAATACCAGTAGTGGTAGCAACAATAATCTGTTAGCTAACAACCGACCTTCCTCCTCTTCAACCGCTGTCCCCAGTAAGTTTTGTTGCCTGATCTCCCGAGAAGATGTTATCCATTGGTTGCCATGGTTCCCTAGCTCCAGTGTAGAAGCCTTTGTCCCAGCTATTGAAGTTTCTAATGAGCTTCCTAAAGACCCTAGTGCGGTTGCTCTTATCGAGCCCACCTCAAAAGGTCAGTACAAGATCATTGGAGAGATCTCGGCTCTAGCCAATCTTTCTTCCGGACAGTTTGTGATGGTAAGTCACTATATGATTTGTCTCTAAACTCTATAGTGGGTGAAAAAAGTATCACTAACAAATGCTAGTTTTGGCATTGGTAGGACTAGACCTGTTAAAAAGGCTTTTGGCCCGCGGGCCAGATCAGCCCAGCCCGCAAAATTAACTGATTAGCCCAAACCGATTAGCCCGCGTTAATTTTTAGCCCGAACCGATTAGCCCGCAAGTTATGCGGTTTGGCCCGCGGGCCAAAGACAATTAGTAAAAAAAAAAAAATACAAAGAAGAAGCCAAGAAGGTCTGGTGTTTCTGTTGCTCAAGCTCAAGCTTCTTCTTCCACTTGAAGCTTTCTCCATTTTTTTCTCCCAACAATACCCTTAGTTTGAAGCTCAGTGATCAGTACAGTGTCTCCTTCTGTTCAATTCCATGGTCACCAAGCAACAAAACACAAAAACCCACACCATCATCATTACCTTTGAAATTCAACATGCAAACAAACAAGAAAACAGGAGCAATAAATAGAGACATTGTTTGCTTCTTCTTTGTATTTTTTACTAGTACCAAATTAACTTTGACTGTATCATCTCAATGAATCCAAATCATATCTTTTGCATGTGATTTAATATTTTAGACAACTATTGGTAGCTGTTAGACATTTATTGGTCTAGAAATCAAACTTGAAAATAAGACAATTATGTATTCATAACAATTAATC
This sequence comes from Pelargonium fulgidum, assembly GCA_036897545.1. Taxonomy (NCBI): domain Eukaryota; kingdom Viridiplantae; phylum Streptophyta; class Magnoliopsida; order Geraniales; family Geraniaceae; genus Pelargonium; species Pelargonium fulgidum. Next base: position 3,810 of record JAYMTE010000669.1, read on the forward strand.
AATTATAATCCAACTTCTATATATGCAATTGTGTATCCATTGCCATAAGAGACACTATGGTGTACAGAACCTGTTTTTTTTTTGGTCCAATTTTTAAATTTTATTTTTGTCCATAATTTGCGGGCTGCCCGCTGTTTTGGCCCTCGGCCAGCGGTTTTTTTTTGGCCCAGCCCGTTTAGGCCCGCTTAAATTGCGGGCTGTTTTGGCCCGAACCATTAGGCCGTGGCCCGAGCGGGCTTGGCCCAAATCCGGCCCGTGGCCCGTTTAAACAGGTCTACTTACATGTAAACAAACCATTATTCCATGTGATACTGATTGTAAGAAGAAGAAAATCATTTGTTAAAAAACAAATGTTTGAGAAATTGTTGAAAGAAGAAAGAAAACATGTTTGATGGTCAACCAAATTCATTCGATGGTCAACCTCATTCAGTTAGTGGTTGACCACATTCATATAATCGTTGGTCAGCCACATAGTGTAATGATTATAGTTTGATAGTTGGTCATTGTTCTCTTTGATCATTTTCGGCCTCTTTTATTATATTCAATATTTTTAATCAATATATTTTTAATCTTTTAAACATTTAAGAATATATTTCACTTATTTTTTACCGAACCATTATCTCATAAAAATACTTTTACAAACCTCTAACATAACCAAAATTTACCTAACAATATATCAAATGTCTACATATATTTACATATGTTTTACCCAATAGATTTTTTGAGCTTGAAGTTACCCAACAAATATGAAATTTTATAGTCCCTTCAGGGACCTCCGATAAAATTGGAACATGAAATTTTATAAGATGTAGCAATTTTTTGTTGTCATACACATACACACTTAAAGTTACATTTTAATAGAAGCTACATATATCTACATTTTAATAGACCAATGCATGCCAGGCTAAACGATTGATGTGCTTTGGATTTTCTTTGAAGTCTCGGGTTCGAGTCTCCTTGCCAAATATATGAGGTGAGATTTATAAATTTAAGAAAAAAATAACAACTAACTCGGATGATTTCTCAATTTAAAAGTGAAAAACACGGAACTTTATACTCCTGCTGTCTAATCGCTTGAGAAAAAAACAATCTACATTTTAATGGAAACTCCATATACACACCAAATTTGTTTTATTTGAACACTTTGTTACTAGAAAGTAGGAACATAAAATGAAATTGAACTCTGCTAAAGTGCGCGGAGAGTGCACTGAGTACTTATTAAAGAGATCTCCAAAAAAAAAGGAAAGCACCAGCGATGACGACACGTGTCGGGCGCCTTAATATTTTGACTCGGCGGAGCCACCGGATGGAGAAACAAAGTTGTTCGTATGTTTTTTTTTTTTCTCGACCAAACAAATGAATAAATTAAATAAATTTAATTTTTTAAAAAAAAATTTGATTCCGAAAAAAAATCACAATTTGCATCATTTGAATTTCATCTGCATTTGAATTTCATTTCTGGATCTCCTATCATCTCTCTCCCATGTCAATCCCATTTCCACTCCATAACTTCCCAGAAATAAAATAAAATATCTCCATTTTAGCTCTTCTTCTTCTTCTTCTCACACAAACGACACAGAGAAAGTTAGAGATAGGAATGATCGCCAGATCGTTACGGAACCGATCCTCGAAGCGATTTGGATCATCTGTGTTCGGATTCAGAGCCCTAGTTTCCGCCCTGGCATTGAGGTGAGAATCGGTTCCGCATCGGAGCGTCCGTAGGATCTGTGATCTGTGTTTTTAGGGGTAGCGGTGTTGCGGATCTGACCGGAGGGAAGGAACGATGCCGTCGAACTCGGATCTGGAACGGCAGATAGAGCACCTGATGGAGTGCAAGCCTTTGTCGGAGGCGGAGGTGAAGACGCTGTGCGATCAGGCCAGGGCGATTCTCGTGGAGGAGTGGAACGTGCAGCCGGTGAAGTGTCCGGTCACGGTGTGTGGGGACATTCACGGTCAGTTTTACGATCTCATCGAGCTGTTTCGGATTGGGGGGAATGCTCCGGACACCAACTATTTATTCATGGGCGATTATGTAGGTAAGTTCCTGGTTAATTTCTTCTCTGTTTTTGTTTTGGAAATTTAGAATTTTAGATTTGTTTTTGCTTCTTGATGATTGATGTGGATTTGGATCGTATGTTCAATTTGCTGATGAAGGAATGTTTTTTCAGTTGTATACGTGCTGATTTTGTTGTATTTACTTTTGTTATTTGTTCGCATATTGTCTTATGTTCGCTTTTTGGTCTGGGTGGTCAATGGATTGTTGAATTGGATATTCTAATTGAAAGCTAGGGCATTGAATATCCTAATTTCTATGATGGGGATTGCATATAGTGCCCATTTTTTCTTTGGAAATCCTTTCCTGTGACATACCGTTTCTATTACAATTCTCAAGCACCCAAAGTTGTTCTTATCATTGGGACCTTTGCTGCTATTGTTGGTTTGAGCTGAATTTGGGGTCACGCTCAGCTTTTCTGCAGAGTATTTGGATATACAAGATGTTTGGGTTGAAGGTTTGTTGTAAGGTTTTTGTTGAAAGGGCCACGTGCCGGAGAGTTCTCATATGCAAGAGGTGACTCATGTACCTTTGTTGGACTTCTGGACAACATATTTAGATGTTTTTGTAACTTTGTATGTAGAATATTTAGTTCAATGTGAGGTATATAAATACTCAGGATACATAGAGATTGCTTGTCAAAGAGTAGATATTTGGAATTGATGTTGTTTTTCCTATCAGAATAGCAAGGAGATTTTTTTTTTTTGGTTGCTGTAGCGAGAGCAGTTGGTGACAAATTTTTGATATTCAAGAATTAGCATGCCTGTGAGATACATTACTCAAGGACACCAAACAGAACAATATATGAGCCAAGGCATTAATGAAAATATTTGTGAGCATTGGAAAATTCCAGTTTATCGAACTTGTATCTGTGTAGTTGATACTTGTTGCCATACCTTCTAGGAACTAATATGTTTCGAGCAAAAGGCACCACAAGTATGACTTGTTGTGTGGAAGACTATGGGTATTGTTTGTCTAACTCCAACCATGTTAATTTGTTATATTCATTTTACTAACCAGATGACATGAATTATGAAGCAAGTACGCTACTTCTTTATGGTTGTTGAAGTACTATTGTATTCTCATTTTGGTTATATTGATGCAGATCGTGGTTACTATTCAGTGGAGACTGTTACACTATTGGTGGCCCTGAAAGTTCGTTATAGAGATAGAATTACTATCCTGCGAGGAAATCATGAGAGCCGGCAAATTACTCAAGTGTAAGATAATCTGTTATCCACTTATCCTTTTCAAGTCTTCACTCCATACTCTGGAAATGTACATGTATCATGTTGTTCAACTTCAAAGTATAAGGAATTCTATTTGAGGCAAAAGAAAGTGTTCATTTTCTTTATGATCTTTGTTAATTGCTGATTTAGTCCTTACAAAGGATTGTTCAATCAGAAATGTTTATTTTTAATATATATAAAATTTAAGGCTAGTAAATTCTTTCTGGTTTCTAGAATTGTTCATCTAGAGATGGCAATTTGGGTTTCGGGCCGGGTTGATAATTTCTAGCCCCAAACCGACGTTGTGGTTATTCTTAGAAAACACGCACATTGATTGCAGGTTGCCCAACCCAATCTGCACTTTTCCATGGTAAATCCGAACTGACCTGAAAATTAGTTGGGTCTATTTTATGCAACCGAACCTGCAAAAGAAAAATTGTGGGACAGATTTCTGGTGCCTGCAGGTGTAGGTCCAAATTGCCAACTCTAGTGCATCATATAACATAAATTTCATACCTTATCAACATGAATAACATGCCATCAAACTTCTTATTATTCAAGTATCCTGTTTCTGTTTGTGTTAGTTGTAAGATCCTTTGACCTTTTTACAGTGATGTTTTATTCATTAGTATTCGGAGAGGAATTTAATGCTTAGCGCATGGATTAGGCTGAGATTTTGGCTGATTCTAGAGATTTTATTTCATAGCATGGTAATAACTCCAAATGTCAAAGATTGAAATAGCTGATTCAAATTTCAAATGCAATAAACAAGCTAGAGAATGGGGCCGTGCTTTACTAATTCGTAGCAGGTGCATTCTTGTGGTTTTTATATGGTAGATATATGTTTACAAGAAAAACAGTACTAAATTAAAATGCTTAACGGTTTGGTGTCAAGTTAAGGAGGAAATGGAATTAAGTTGGAAATAATAAATTTTGTATATCCTTTCGGTGATAGCACTCTTTGTAAGTAATCCTTGTACCTGTGCAGATATTTAATGTCTTCAAATACTCTGTATCAATTATTTTTGTATGGATGATTTTCTATATAAGCAATTCTAAAAACACTTTCTCTTTTTCTAGAGTCACAAAATTGTATTCTTGGTGAATCATTAGGTTTAGCACATTATTAGATAAATCAATGCTATTTTAGAAGGTTTAACCTAACAAGGTTCCATGTTAAAATGAATGGCATCAGAGTGGAGTTTTGCAAGTCACATTTCATCAACCTTGTATGCATTTTTGTATCTGTAACGTGGTGGATTGCTAATTAGAATGTTATTTTGTGTCCATTATTGATTATAATCAATTAGTAGTAAATGCATTTCACAAAGTGGCCACATCTCTCCAGTTTTAGCTTCACCTGAGATTTCTATTTCTTGTCATCTACCTACCAAGCATTTGATGCCGTACTGAATTCTGGCACATGCTATTTGGCATATCAATCAAAGGGATGCTATCCCTTTGAGCCAACTTCTTTGTTTACCATGGGAAACTTAAAAACATCTTCATGAAAACATATGTTATGAATTCCATATTACATAATTTATCGTCATTTCCATGCTGTTATTAGTCCTTCTTTCTCCAACAAAAAGGGAAGATAAAACACTTTCACCTGACCCTGACCCTATTACATTGGGTCATTGTGGTTGTTCCTTTGCGTCACTAGACTGATGTTTGTTTGGAAAGATTACTGCCTTGGAAAGAAAAAGGATAGTATTGAAGTTAAGCACCTTGGGAATGATGGCTATTAGTAAGGCTGTTGACTAGAGATTATGAGAAAAGGAAAAGACGTGTTTGCCATTAGCCGTTCTCTGTCGCATAAATGCTGGTCACAGTAGTTTCATTTTTTTTTTTTAATTGATTTGCTATGTTACTCTCTTTCAGGTATGGCTTTTATGATGAATGCTTGAGAAAATATGGAAATGCTAATGTCTGGAAGTATTTCACCGACCTTTTCGATTATCTACCCCTCACAGCCCTTATAGAGAGTCAGGTATGTATTGATTACATTCCAAACTCTTGCTTTTTATTAACCTCAGGGGTAGCCCGACTCATCCATTGTTGTGCTCTAGATATTCTGTTTGCACGGTGGTCTTTCACCTTCTTTGGACACATTGGATAATATTCGAGCTTTGGACCGTATACAGGAGGTATGTGTACAATTCCATTAATTTTTTTATGAAGCATGTTAACATGTCAGTAAATGTTGGTCATTTCTGTAGATATCAGACTTACGAAGTTTTTTAGAGATTTATGTAACACTACTAAACTATGCTGGCAAAACAACTGTGTTCCCTATCAGACTTACATTTCAGTTTTTCTTTCATTGTTTTTATTATTCTGCATGTTATCATATCTGAGTTCATGTTTGTGTTAGGTTCCGCACGAAGGCCCAATGTGCGATCTCTTGTGGTCTGATCCAGATGACCGTTGTGGATGGGGAATATCTCCACGTGGTGCTGGCTATACGTTTGGACAGGATATAGCTGCTCAGTTTAACAATACCAATGGACTCACTCTGATATCAAGAGCCCACCAGCTCGTCATGGAGGGCTACAATTGGTGTCAGGTATGAATATTGAAAACAAAATGAACAAATGTACACTCTTAAGTATCTTTGGCTTTAATTAATTGTTATTGACAATACTTGTAACAACTCTAGGAGAAGAATGTGGTGACTGTATTTAGCGCTCCAAACTATTGTTACCGATGTGGAAACATGGCTGCTATATTAGAGATTGGAGAGCACATGGACCAGAATTTTCTTCAATTTGACCCAGCTCCTCGGCAAATTGAGCCTGACACTACACGCAAGCCTCCAGATTATTTTTTGTAATCTCCGTCTGTTTCTTAGCCATTCAGTTTGTAGTCCTTGTGTTGCTGCCCCGTTACTGTAGATGTGTTTTTAAGATGAGTTTTGTTGTTTAAGATGAGGGTTATGGGACAACATTCTTTTGTTTTGGGGTATGTTGCTGCTTTTGTTGATGTTCTCATGGAACTCTTAGGAGAAATTAACGTAGGCACCAATGGCCTGTTGCCTTTGTATATTTTCTGGAGTAAGCGGCAATAACCATGGTATATGTCTTCTTTTTTTTCTTTCATTTTTGTTCTTGAACGGCTCAAAATCTGAAGGTATCATTCATATAACTTGGTAGGACTTTCAGGACTTGTATGCATCTGTTTTTATTTTAATTTCACAAATGATTTTTGATATGTAGATATGAAGCCATTGACTGAGAATTTGAAACAATGATAAACCGGTTATTCAAATTAACGACCATTTACAAGTCTCATTGTTTTATTTCATAAGAAATGAGAAACACTGATTCATAATTAGAATTAGGTTTAGAAGTGGACATAGGGAGAAAAAACAATCTGCACCATGTTGAATGTGAAATTTACCCAATACATTATGAGAAGCAACAAATGATAAGAAATTTACAGAAATACAAGTTTTTTTTTATGGAAAATTTACAGGTAACTGGGAGGAGATCAAGGAAACAAAAGTTCACTAAATGGTGGGTTATCATCAGCTGTGCACTTACAGTAGAAACTAAATCTGTATGACTTCAAATGGTAGGCAATCCTACAAATATATCCACATGAATTAAAACCTAGAGCTGGTTGGAATTCTCATTGGAGCGCCTGATGCGGCTGAATTCTTTCGTTTGAAGTATACTACTGAACTGCTAACCATCAACATAAACAACACGATCCCCTGTACAGAGCAGATGAAAGTAAATGCATCAACATATGCATAACTGATGTCTTCCGTAGGAAGTTTTACGATAACTATTGTAATGGAACACTAGCATTTCAGCTTCTAGTTCTACCTATTGCATTCTGTAACAAAAATGTATCTATCTCTGTTAAAAACAGAAACCACAGTACAAACAGATCATTTTGATTGAGAGTTAGTAGTTTGAGACTGAAATGCACACAACTTTTTCGCTATATTTCAACGACTGTTCTATAAAGCTTTCTAACTCTGGAGACACAGATGGTGGCATTTCATATTATCAATTATATTTAACTCTGGCAGAAAACTGGATATAGGACCTTTATTGCACAACAGAAGCAAAAAATAGATATATCTAGGAAATGGAAAATTATTGCAGATTTGATTTTAAATGCATCCATTTGGAAAAAGAATGCAAGTAATTCGTGCAATCAGATTGAAACTGAACAATCAATGTGTCAAGACTACAGGGAGTTAAATTTCCAACTGATTATATGAGTGTGTGTGTGTGTGTGTGTGTGTACACACATATGTATGTATATATGTTTGAGGCTTCGTATGATATGTTTCTCGATGGAAAAAGCTGAAAGAAGTTATGACAACAGGGCACAGCTACCAAAAATAGTGCACGTACCTCAAAACCAAGAACAGATAACTTCTCTTCATTTGCTGCTGGTATGCAGCTTCTGTAAGTAATATAAGACTGCAACCCACCCTTTGAACTCAATGAATCATCGAGTAAACTTCTATGTCCAACAGAAGCAACAAGTTGTTGTGTATCATGCAACATTACATGTGGTTCTTCACTGTGAGGAGAAGCTTCTAAAGTAGACCGACTCTTTTGAGATTTTTTCTCTTCCGAGACTTTGGAGCCAGCCTCAATTTCAATACATTTAAAAGGAATACGATAGCCGGTCTCACTGCATCGATATTTTTCATCATTCTAACCAAAAAGAGAACATAATTCAAGGAATGAGCACGTAACAAAAATGAAAAATATGACAGAAAGACAGCAGACATCAATATGTGAAAGGAATGCAACAGCAACATATACAAGAAGTGAATCCACACATACGGTTGCTTTGTATTTGAAATATATAAAGAACAATGGACTCAACAATCTATAATACTTAACTCAAGTTAAGAGGTTTTCTTTTTCTTTCTCAGATGAGGAAGATGCACATGACCATGCATGCCGGTATTGGTATACAAAGTAACCTCACTCACTGTACACAGTGCGGCATGCTCATTAGAACAATCAAATGACACTGATTGTATCAAAATTGATCTTTTTTCTGCTTACAAATGCTAATAATTTCAAATAGCATCGTAATGCCTAAAATTCAATTAGTTCTATAAGAAACGTCATCTAACAAATACTACGAAACTAATTGTGTTACCCCTGTATTTAGCAATATATGTGTGATATAACGAATTATGGATCAGTATCTGTAGTTTGTTACTGTTAAATTCGGCAACCTATGGCATTTTTCAGTAGCAACCTGTATGGTTTCTATTACTTAATTTCAGCTGATACACACAAGGTATAGCTATAGGAGGTTTTGAACTGATAAACTATAGAACCTATATAACCCACAAATACTTTTCTCATAGTTTTGCACCAAATAAACTTTACTCTAAACTATAGAACCTATATCACCCGCAAATTCTTGTAGGTTTGCACCTGAAAAGCTTAAGCTATTAGATGAAGGCACCAAGTAATACCAAGTTATCTCAATTTCACATTCTTTCAATGCAGGGTATTTTAACACTCACTCTCACATGCAAACCGGACAACACAACGAGCCCTGCACATGTACCAAGAACTAACCAAGAGGCAACACAAACAAGTCACTAGGCTCAGACTAAACCAACTTGATAGATTATTAAACTTTACTCAAACCAAAATGCTTAAGTTAACATGTTGAGGGCCCAATTAATATATTAAGTGGTTTCAAATTTCACATTCTTCCAATATGGGATACTATGACAGTACCCAAACCTCTTCCACATATGAGTGGTGACAAAGGAAGACCACATGCCATTGGTACATTCCAGTATGATAAAGCTTAGCCTCCCTTACAACCACAAACGTAAAAGCTCAAAGATGGTTTTTGTCTTCTCACAGGTTATAATATGATGTACCACCACAAAGCATACATAATAGACCACAAGGTCCATCCAATTCACATAAACCATAAATCTCACCACACAATGCTCCAACAAGTACAACCTATGTTGCTAGTACCATCAGAAATACTAAGTTCAAAATTGATTAAATACACACTTTATAACACTTCTTCATGCGTAAATTACTTGTATTTATGAGCTAAAAATGGTCACAATTTCAATTGCAACACCTATAACTCTTACAAATTTATTATCTCAAAGCATTGAATTAAATAAAGCAAGCCATAAAACCATGCTCTTACAGATCCAACAAATTAAAGAAAAAGTGGAACCTTTTCTGAGTAGATGCAAGGAATGCAGGTTCCAGAAGGAGAACAATCAAAAGAGACATTGTTGCTTCCATGAAAAGTTTCCTTAAAACCTAGTAGGACTCTTCTTCCACCATCGCTGTTTCTGCCCATACCAGTCAAAAACACAAATTAAACCTAACAATCAGATCATATTGCTATGCAAATCAACAATAATCACAAATAAAAAATTCATATAATTCTCAGAAAATTAAAGTGATATTGTGGAGAGAGATTGATGCTTACGTTTGGTGCCCTAATTCGTGATCGGAAGAAGCAGAGACCAGAGCAAGAACAGGTAGCAATAGGAGAATGATAAACGACGGCGTTTTCGGAGACTCCATCTCCGTCTTCTTCTCAACTAATTCGTAGTTGGTTTATTGTTTTCTTTTTTCTTCTTCTTCGGAATTTCCCGATTTGTTTGTAATCAATTCTTAATTTTTGTGTTTCTCGTTTATCGCCATATAGATCTAAATAATTATGTTTTCACCAGCTTTTATGACAAAACTATGCAAAAATACCCTTAGTATTTCATGTGTCATAATTGTGTTACACGCGCTTATCTTTCAGTTATTTAACATTTTTTCCCTAGCTAGTGGTTATTCTTTCCACACAAGCCTTGAACCCATATATAATGAAAATTCTACATAGTAGTATTAAAAGTGTGGAGGATGTATATGAGGTTGACACCTCACCACTTTAATACTAATAAAATTTGCTTAGAATTTAGAATTTAGAATTTTTTTTTGTTTATTTAGAAAAACTTTTATATTAACTAATAATATTAATCTATTAGTATTCACTATAAAATTAGTATACTACAATATGTATATACATTACTATTATATATACATATATGTATATACATTACTATTGTATATATATGTATGTATATACCAACTACATATTACAATATTTATATACACTACTATTACCAATTACATACTACAATATGTATATACATACATTTCGAACTCTATGGAAGAATTGAATTTGAACTCTTCTAGAAGAAAAAAAATGTGAATGAAAATTCAACAACAAACTTGCAATGCTCCATTGGCATTCATTAACCAATGGCCAACCAAAGCATTCATCATTCCTCATTTATGTATTTGGTGCTATATTGTTCTTTGTTTCTCCATATAGTTGAAGATTAGTATTTTTACCATCAACACATTGAATAGATTCACGCAGGTTGTGAGATTAGGGGACCCATAGATGTCCTTACCACAGAGGTCTAGTTAGGGGCATGTGCCCTTGCATTTGTGAGGGACTAGCTTTGTTCCTCAACTGGGCACACAAAAACCATACCAATTTGCTATGTTTTTGTACCTTCTAGTAAGCTTTTGGTCTTCCCCACATGCTGGGTTGGCCTCAAAAGCCACCATTTTATGACCCTACCTACCCAAGGACTAGTCAATATCTCCATGTTCCATCCACACCATTATGAACTCAACACCCCTTCAATTTTATCACGAGACCTTTGTGTTGTTGTTGCCATCTATCCATCATGTTTACCTAATTAGGGTGACAATTACCAGTCGGTAAAAGATCGGTCAAACGCACAAGACTCTTACTTTTGTAGAATAGAGGAAAAGTCATTTTCATATGTATGTAGTCCAACGTAGAGGTGGCATTTTGAATTTTGGGTCGGATTTATTCGGATGATTGAATCGATAAATACTAATTTGAATTCAATTCGTAAAGGGTTCTGGTTGAATTATGAAATAAATTTTGAATTTTTAATGTAAAATGGGTAAATTTGTTTGATCTAATCAATATGATTGGTATTTTAGCGGGATAAATCTAATTTGATCGTACAATTGATCAGACCGAATTGGTTTTGAGTTGGATTAGATTATGAATGTCCGTAAGTTCATATTCAAATGGTTAGTTCTTGTCTTACCCATGCATTGCATGTGTTATTTCTATTAATCAAATGTATGGTTCTTTTTAGGCTACCACTAATGATGCAAGTCAATGAGCTCCATGATCAGCTGATGCTTTTGATCTAAGAACACAACACAAAAGCAGTTGAGATGGTTCAGAACAACCTGCATATGGGTTTGGTACAATGTGCTTTTCAGGAAGAGAACATGGTCATTGAGAACACATCACCCATGATTATATGAGGTGGCATGAACATAAACAATGTCACACACAGTTTAAAAAGTTGCACTCAGAGGCTGTTGATGGAAGCTTTGTTTCTCGTTCTCAGACTCAGAACTTGTTTTACAAGTTCCCTAATTGACTCTGCAAACACAGAAAGTCTCACAAGGAATCAGCTATACAATTCTATTATTTTAGCTTTTAAATGACATAACAAAACATGGAAATCTTCTTAGTTTACAACATCAAGATCACCAGAAAAAAGTAGCCATGATGCAACCTCCAAGAGCCAGCTCAGTCTACAAACAAACATACCACAAACATTTCCATAAAAACCCACACCTCTTGAAAATGTAAAGCCTATTGGAACTTGGAAGCTCCAACAACCTGTGAAAATGATCATATGGGATCACAAAACTAAAAAAATCTTGAAATGTTTTTTGATGGCAACAAGGTGGATATATTATGATTTTTGAACCCAAATTGGTAAGGCTTAACCTCTTTCTTCTTCACACTATGAAAGAAACTATTAGCATGTAACATACATGAAGAAATTTCAGGAGCAATTTTTCCAAATGAACACAGAGATCTTGAACTAGGTAAATGCTAAAAGGCACAAAGCTTCTAGTATTATACAAAATTATCCAACAAATGAACATCAGAATAAGGAATTCTGTTCGAGTAAAACCATAGTACCATACCAATTACTTAAGAGCTTCCAAGAACATAGTGTTAAGATACATAGATGCCCTAATGCTGCGATTTTTCCAAGTGGTAATAACAGTTGATCAATCTTCTTTATCTTTTCCCCACCAACATACTACTCCTTATAGTCGGGATCTTGTTTCTCGAATATCATTGGGAACTCCTCGTACTGTTCTGAAAAACCATGTTTCTCAGCCATGATCCTCAACGATTCGTAAACCTGGAACATAGTAGGCCTCTCCTTTGGCCTAGAAGTCACACATGTGCAAGCAACTCTCAGGAACTGCAAAATTTCCTCGTCGTGACCTTTCCCAC
>JAYMTE010000670.1:0-16433 GCA_036897545.1 Pelargonium fulgidum
TTTGGACTAAAATGGCTCGTTCTGTCAACCTTTGGACTAAATCCGCACTTGATAATTGAGGGACTAAAACTGCACGAAATAGATAGTTAAAAGACTAATTTGGCACTTTTTCCTACAAATAACTTTCCCTCTCTTTTGGGTGGCAAAAAGAAGAGACATGTTTGAGACATGTCTAGATATTGGAGATGGGCCACAACTACAAGACTACAAAACCTTCACCAATGAAGTACATATTGAGTGTGGTTAAAATGCAATGTTGGGTAAAAGAGTGGGCAATATATTACCTTGTCAATGTCCACTAAAAGCTATATGTATCCTTCTAGATTATCCTTGTTGCTCAGAGTCTTGGACTACATCTATCATCATTCTTCTCCCTAACTTTATCTCCTATTGCCTAGCTTGGCACCTTGCATAACACATATGACTTTATAGCTTATAGTTTGTGTTTAGAAGGAAACAGGACATCATATTCGAAGTAATAATGTTTCTCACTCTCTAAATGGAGCGTCACCTTAAACTCCCATCTCACAAATTCCATCCTATACCGTCGATAAAAAGACTCAAATTTAATTAAGACCTTATAGAGAATTTAAAATGTTTTAACTCATTGGCCCAACATAGAGAGAACGAGAGAAATGAAACATTGTTGGATAATAATACATGTGTATTGATCTTTGGTTGCCAACTATTAAGAAGATAAGACAAAGCATAACAAGTTTAGAGCCAAACATGCATGAGCTATGCTAGATATATTGCAACCCTTTAAATCGACGTTCACGACATTTCATTTTGAAGGTCAAGTACTCTATTATTAACTAATTCTGATCCATCAAGATTGTTAAGCACGTCGTAGTATAAAACAATAACATAACAATTACTCATTTTTTAAGTAACGGCAGTTAACGCCGAAAATTTTAAGTAATTAAGAACCATATTAACAAAAATTAGAATAATCCGAGCCCTAACAAGTGAGTAACCAATTTGTTAGTTAATTCACATGTTTCTAAAGTGAAATCAAAGCTAAGAATTATAACTAGAGCCTAGAGGCTTGAGCCCATACCTTAACTTATAAAAGTAATAGTAGAGTCCACAAAATATATACTAAAGCCCATATCTATCATAATAATTCATATATACCATACAGCCCAAATAGCAAACACATGGTAAATGGACTATCCAAAACTTTTCTTAACCATTGTATAAATTATATTTGACTGTATATTATATTAGTTGTTTCATCGTAATTTATGTCGAGGTATTCGATAGAATTGACAATTTGAAACCAAATTTGGTCGAATGCTCAACCTACATTTTTATTGGCTCATGTTGCAAAAAATAAGTGAATGATTTTTCGGCTGAAGTAGTATAAATCCACACATTTGTACGTGAAATATGAAGTTTGATATGAAAACCTCTAACTAACCATACCCTCATTCGATTGGTTTCAGACGTAAAAACCGAATTATCATTTCTAGTCTTCATTGCAAGACTAAGAAAATATAGTTGCGTTAAATCTTGTGAGAGGATGCTTGCTCTCTTGTGGTCCAATTTGACTCGTATTAAACCAGTCCACGTCTAATGTGGTGACCAATGGCCATACATTATAATGGTTTACCCACAATTTTGTTGTCGTATATATGTACGGTGTTACCATAACACTTTTTATACCATGCACTTACATCGTCGCAAAAAGTAATTGAGGAACCATATTGCATTAATTCGTCATTTATAAAAATCAGTTTGATCAATTTTTAAGTCGGATTGGACAAACTCATGTAAAACTCACATTTTTTTCAAACTGAGTAAGCATTAGACCGTTTTAGTATATCCCATAAAAAAACCCAAAATCCAAACCTCTAATAATAGATTAAGTTTTTTATTTTTTTTTTTAAGTTAACATTGTATTATATTAATTTAGATCAAGCGTTACAAATACGAAATAACCCTTCCAAGCCTGACATAGAACAAGATGACCTAACTGAAACATAAATCGCCTGATTCACAGACTTACTAACAAAACCAAAATCTATACTAGCTTTATGCTCAGTAAGATTCAAGGATATCACCCACAATCAAACCGAAGACACTGGTTTTATCCTCCCATTCGATCTGCACAACTGCTACGACTTGAGATGTATCAAAGTCTGCCACAAAACCACTTCCAACATAGGAAGATAAAACAAAACATCCAACACAGGAAGACAAAACTAAACTTCCATCAAGGAAAAAAGACCGCAAACTCCGCCAAGGGAGTAAAAACTAAATATAAAACTAATATAGCAAATAAAACAACTAAACAATTTAAGACAGAAAAATATGAAAAGACCTAATCTATCTGTAGTAAACATACTATCACAAACTAACCAATAATGAAAGCGAAGATGATATTACGTTTTCTGCAAGTGGATTGATCGAGACGAGACAACAATGATAATGAAACCAACGGAAGAACAAAATTAGTCAAGTCGAATCTGCTCAATTTGTGTTTATTTGATTGAACTAATGCGCGCAAAAAACTATTGAACCATCGCCGATCAAAATAAGATCGATGGTGATTCAAAACAGTAATCTTTGATAATACGTAATAGATTAAGAATATTCAACACGAATAAGAAATTATCTTCGTTCAAAATTTGAATTATCAATTTTAGATGAGATTATTTACATAAAAAAATCCACAAAAGAACAAATAAATACGTAAATAGTAAAGTTGGGAAGGATATTTTGGGAATAAAAAGTTACACCATCAGCCCCGCCTTGGGTGACTATTTTGCTCTATGTAGGTCACAGTAAACGATTACCGAAGAAGAAGAAGAGTCACTAGGGTTTCTCTGATTTTTCCATCTCTTCTCTATCATCAGATTGATTTTTCCGCGCAAATTTTCCGATCACTTGATCGGCCGGCGACGGATTTGGACTCGGTAAGTTCTTCACCACATTGCACTCACTGTAATTGCTCTTGCTCTGGCTCTCTACAGTTCATTTTCTGGTATCTTACTCACATTTGATGCTTCTCAATTTCCGATCGACGAAGTAGCTGAAAATTACGAATTGCGCAATTTATGTAGCTTTTTTGAAATTGAAACGCCAGGTTAGGGTTCAAGGGTTTAGATTATCGCGTGCTCTATTAGTCTGTTAATTGTGACTGAAATTGGATATATAATGCTTATATGTGTCTTGTTCGTGATGTCTTGTTGACTCTGATTCTTAAAAGTATTACCAATTGCTTCAATCCATTGGTGATCAGCATTGCTTGTGATGCCTCTTGCATTGCCAATCAGTTCACTGTATTAACATTTCAGTCATTTTTTAGTTAGCTTCTTTTGCTAATATTGGTTTTAATTTGTTTACTTTGGCATTTTTGAAGGCCTAAACCTTAGGATAGTTTGGTGAAGTTTTGATAAAGTCTCGCCGACATGGCGAATCTAGCTATGACCAGTATACTGGAGAAGGTATGCTCTCATAATATGTTTCTGGATAGAACTGGAGATATTTTGTGAACAAATAAGCTAATTAATGTACATATTAGCTATTATGTTTTGACTTCTATGATTTATTGTTGTTGTTGGCAGATGACGGGTAAAGATAAAGATTATAGATACATGGCGACTTCTGATTTGCTAAATGAGTTGAACAAAGAGGGGTTTAAAGCTGACACAGACCTAGAGATGAAGTTGTCGAAAATCGTTTTGCAGCAGCTTGACGATGCAGCGGGTGATGTTTCTGGATTGGCTGTTAAATGGTAATGCTATCTTAATGCGTTCTTACATGACCAGAGAAGCATGATCTGCCAGTCGTCCCTGGCATGTTTGCTTAGTTTGCACTTTTGTTCTTGTGATTTTCATTACACTATTACTATGGATACTATCTTTGTAGGGGTTAATGTGCTTGAACTAACTGCTTTAGGGAGATCTCTACACTCTAACCTCAAACAAAATCTTGGCAAACATGTATTTCTTTAATCCTTAAAGTCTTATGTTTCTTGCGATGGATGGTTCAAGTTTGAATT
The DNA here is from genome assembly GCA_036897545.1 of Pelargonium fulgidum. Taxonomy (NCBI): domain Eukaryota; kingdom Viridiplantae; phylum Streptophyta; class Magnoliopsida; order Geraniales; family Geraniaceae; genus Pelargonium; species Pelargonium fulgidum. The sequence continues at coordinate 4,010 of JAYMTE010000670.1, forward strand.
ATTACTTGTGTGTACATGCAGTAAGAATTGCATTTGTACAATATTTCTTTAAAAGAAGGATGCAGTCTGATCATCTTTATGCCCAACTTGAAGGATAATATTTTCTGCGCAGTTTGATCTCACATAAACCTCATTTTGCAGTCAGTTGTCTGTAAATACTTATTTTAACAGTTATTCAGTTAATAGTGCTTGCCTGCTAGGTTAATTATTTGAATAGATTGGGGTTTAGTACTCTAGATGTAACATACTCTTTCATACTCCAAATGTTAAATGCCTAATCACTTTCAAATAGACGTGTACATCAATTAAAATCAACTTCCTACCATTTAACGATCATTTGAATGGACTATATCATTTGAAGCATGGAAAATTCAGTATTCCAGAATTGTATATTTAAATATCCTCAACATGCAAGCATGTGGGACAGGATTTGTGGTTTGAGTCTCAGTCTTTCAGTGTTTATGTTGGTGCTATGTAAAGGAAAAGGGGATAAATGAAAGTATGAAACATCTTCTGTTGTTAAAGATCATTTTCATCTATTGTTTTTAAATGTCTTACTGCAGTCTTGCTCCATTGGTGAAGAAGATCAGTGAGGTACAAGTTGTGGAAATGACGAAACAACTCTCTGATAAGTTGCTAAATGGGAAGGACCAACATCGTGACATTGCGAGCATCGCTTTGAAGACAATAGTTTCTGAAGTGACCACTACGTCCCTTGCTCAGTCTATTCTGCTTTCTCTCTCTCCACAGTTAATAAAAGGAATCACTGGTTCGGTGAGTTGATAATTTTTTATCTATTACTATAACCACATGAAAGTGCACTAGTAAAGTAGTGCGAGAGTGTTAGTGAATTCTATTTTATTGAAATGGGGTGTTTAGTTACATGTAAACACTGCACATATCCCTATACATGATTACTTATGAAAAGTTAAGATTGATTCATCAACCAGGACTCATGACCAACATTTTAAATTTGATAAAAGAATCCAAAGAGAAATGTTGGTTTTCACTTTGTCAAAATCACCCTTGTATGTGATGCAGCAGTTAATATTCTTAAACACTCATTATTTGTGCTTCAAAGTTGTGGTAAGGATAGAGTGAAAGTAGATGGAAACTTTGCAATGAAGAAGGCTTGGGAACAAATTAAAACACTTGGAACCTGTTATTAGACATAGATCAGATACAATTGGAAGTACTCAACACAAATAAAGAACCATTGAGTCATAACTTATAAGTAACTTATAACTGACACAGTAATCCAGTCACGAGTTATCCTTTTTTTACCTCAGGTTTTAAGTGAGTAATAGCATATGGTATTTCATCCATATTTATCAGCTGAAAAGGGCACATTGCACAAGATGATCAAGCATGGTTCAATTGACTTTATAGTTTCGTTTTTTCAAATCATTAATCTATTATGATGATTAGGTTTTGCTTTCTTGTTCCTAAACATTTCCTCCAGGGAATGAGCACAGAGATAAAATGTGAATGTCTTGATATTTTATGCGATGTTCTACATAAGTTTGGGAATCTAATGGCAACAGACCACGAGCATTTGTTGGGTGCACTATTGTCCCAGCTGAGCTCCAATCAGGCCAGCGTTAGGAAGAAAACTGTTGCATGTATTGGTAAGATTTATCTAAATTATGCTAATGATTTACATTGACATCCATTTTGTCAATCTGATGGCAGTCTTCCATGGCTTTTGATATGTTATAAGTAAGATTGTCATAACAATCTCTATGGCCAAACTTTCAACCGGTTGTCATTTGCTTTTTTACAGTTTGGGTCAATCTAGTTGGATTTAGTTAATCCACTATTAGATGGGCAAAAATGGAACTGGTTATGTGACTTGACAAAGTGCTGTTTTTTGCAGCATCTCTTGCTTCAAGCCTGTCAGATGATTTGCTAGCTAAGGCGACCGTTCAGGTTGTTCAGAACTTGAGAAGTAAGGGCACAAAACCTGACATGACCCGAACAAACATTCAAATGATTGGTGCTTTAAGGTACTTAATAGTATATAAATATATATATATTTTTTTTTCTCTTTTGATGCACAAGTTAATTCTTTTTCTATGAATAAGGTAGTAGCTGATAGACTTGTAAATGCCAATTCCTATCCTAATATATTAAAGTGTTTACGCCACTGAAGATATATGTTCTTGGATCCTCTTTAGTTCTTAATTTGATTCTTTACAAAACTGGTAGAAACAATTTTGAAGTTGCCTGAATGTCTAGGGTATTATATTGGGTTTGAATAGAATTTATACTAACGTTTCTAACCAGTGATTATTTGTCATGTCAGTCGTGCTGTTGGATATCGTTTTGGATCTCATCTTGCAGACACTGTTCCAGTCCTTATTAAGTACTGCACATCTGCCTCAGAGAATGACGAGGAACTTCGAGAGTATAGTTTGCAGGTATTCTATAGGTTCTTATTTGGTGAAAGTATTAGTCAGTCCTCGTTTTGTACTTTAGAATATTCTGGTGTTTTTTGTTTATACTCTCCTTGTCCACGCATGTTACATTGCAGGCATTGGAAAGTTTTCTTCTAAGGTGTCCCAGGGATATATATTCATATTGTGATCAAATTCTGCATCTTACCTTGGAATATCTAAGTTATGATCCTAACTTTACCGATAACATGGAGGAAGATACAGATGAGGAAAATCAGGAGGAGGAAGAGGAAGAGTATGTTATCATTTTTCTGTCTGTCAGCAGATATAATACTCTTTTATTCATGTTAAATTTGTTCTATTTCTTAACTATTTTACAGTGAAAGTGCGAATGAGTACACAGATGATGAAGATGTCAGCTGGAAAGTTCGAAGAGCAGCAGCTAAATGTTTAGCAGCTTTAATTGTTTCTCGTCCTGAGATGCTCTCGAAGTTGTATGAGGAGGTAAATTATGCAATCATTCATGTATTTATTTATTTATTCTTTGTGATAGCTGCTTATTTCTTTTACTAGTCAGATATTTTTCCAAGGTAAGCATTCTGAATCTCTATGAAGTTTGTGTTTATTTTCTCTCTTTTTTTTGTCTCAAATAGATATATACTTGGAAATGATTAGCTGGATTTTGCTTAGTTGAGATTTGCTATTTTGGATGTGGAATTGTCTTATACTCTGAACGGAATGGATATGTGTATGAAGTATGTCTGTTTTTAATCACACAACTTAGTAATAATGTATTTCATTATTGTTCAGGCTTGTCCCAAGTTAATTGATAGGTTTAAAGAAAGGGAAGAAAATGTCCAGGTGAGCCTAATTAATTCCTATTGTTTTCTATGTATCTTTTTTGTTGTTACTTGGTTGTTCGTCTAATCTAGCTATGATGCAGATGGATGTATTCAACACATTCATTGAGCTATTACGTCAAACTGGGAATGTTACGAAGGGCCAGAATGATGCAGATGAATTGAGGCAAGTTGATTTAATTTATTATTATACACTATTCTGTATGCAAGAATATCTATATATAAGAAATTTTTATGTGGGTACAAACATAATAATATTACTTTCTTTATCTATTCTTCATATATTTCAGTATGCTGGATATTTAAAAATTATTTCTTTTAATGTAGAACATATAATTTATGCTCTTCAATATTTTCTGAAATACTTCAAAAAAATAACTGGGGTAATTTAATTGCAAATACTTTGTATTTTTTCTTGCTTTAATCATGTATTTAAGATGTAGAATTTAGAGAATTTGATACATACCTTATTCCTAGTGTCGGTGGATAATAGTCATCCCCAACACCCAATCTGAATATAGTTTTCTTCAAGTTCCATAAAATACTTACTACTTGTGCTGTTTTATGTTCCAATTTCCATTTAAGGGCTTTGATACTCATCTCTAAATGGATTTGCCAAGGTTCTAACTCATATCTAAATGGATTTCTTCTTTAAATTAGTATTCTTCATTTCTTATTTCATCCCCATTACGGGGCGGATTGGTTATGAAATCAGATTCTCTCCACTGTAGTGGGAAAATGTTTTATTTTTCTCATGATATCTTATTTTTTATTTGTGTTTGAACATAACGGGGCAGATTGGTTATGAAATCAGATTCTCTCTACTGTAGTGGCAAAATGTTTTATTTTTCTCATGATATCTTATTTTTTTATTTGTGTATGAACATAAAAATGTTCGTGTAATCTGCCAGTTTTTATTTTATCTTGCAAAATCCTTTCTATTTATTGTTGAATAATAACTAACATTGTGCAAAGGCAATGCTTGATACATTATCTTGTACTTCCATTATAAATGGGATTGAATATATATAGAATTGCTATTTTTTGATATCTGCAGTCCTAGATGGCTATTAAAGCAGGAAGTGCCAAAGGTTGTTAAATCTCTAAATAGGCAGTTGCGTGAGAAATCTGTAAAGACAAAGGTAGGAATAACTTCTATAGTAATATTATACTGGATCATGAATCTGGAATCAACATGATATTTAGTATGTATTTGTTTGCAGGTTGGTGCGTTTTCTGTTTTGAAAGAACTTGTTGTTGTCTTGCCTGACTGCCTTGCAGATCACATAGGATCACTTATTCCAGGAATTGAAAAGGCATTAAGTGTAAGTGAATCTTGTGTTGTATGAAGTGCACAATTAGCATGTTTAGTTTTTCCATGATGATTTGTTTATTAATGATTAAAATTTTGTTCATTACTTTCATATCCAGGACAAATCTTCCACATCAAATTTGAAAATTGAAGCTCTTATATTTACTAGATTGGTGTTGTCTTCACATTCACCTTCTGTATTCCATCCTTACATCCAGGTATCACATCACTGTATGAATATTTATATTCTTAATAAGTAATACATCATTCAATTAGGCAAAATTTCTCATGTTAATCAGCTCTTCATATCGGAGAATTTAATGATTTTGTGTTATCTAATATTTTGTGGAGGTATTTGTATTCTGTCCATTGGTTGTGTCCCTGATCACTTCAAATACCCGTCACTGACTGGATTTTGTACTTATTCACATTACCAAGCAGAATTCACAATTGAATACTATTACCACATATGGGTGTTGACTTAGAGAAAGGGTTTTGGAAGAAGAAAGTAGATTGAGAAGGTTACTATATGAAGGAAATGTAACATGGTGTTATAGCTACTCTTTACTAGAATGTGGCAGATTTTTTAATCGTGTGGAACAAATAAATACAGTTGTTTATCATATTCTGTGTCTGGTCCTTGGTAGTTTAACTGTTGCTTTGATTTTATACTTTAAGCCAGGACCCTGGCTGGTTTAATAGCTTTGTGAGAGAGCCATGTAGGTGTAGGTTCAATCACCTTCCCCAACCTGCAAATGTTCAGCTGTGTTTAATTTATTATTGGGAAGTTGCCATTTATGAAATTGTTTACAGATTTAACTATGGAGCAAACCAGAGATGTAATAAGTAAATTTTTTTGCTGTTTATTGGGCTATTTATTAGTTTATATTTGGTTCCACACATCTTTCTAAATATGGGTTTCACTTGTGTCTTCTTCAGATTTTTCTTGATCATTTTCAAACTCTATTAAATCATTTCTGTGTTTCATGTCTTGTTTTATTCCCAAATTTGTTGCTTTGGTTGGAAGCATATTCATCCTTTTATATTTTATATTAGGCTCTTTCAAGTCCTGTTTTATCTGCTGTTGGTGAGCGTTATTACAAAGTCACTGCCGAGGCTTTAAGAGTTTGCGGGGAACTTGTTCGTGTTGTGCGACCGAAGATTGATGTGAGATTGCATTTATCTCTCTCTGATTTTGATGTGTTGGTAGACCATATTCTAATTAATTAAATGCTTTTTTTGTAGGGTTTTGGTTTTGATTTTAAACCCTATGTTCGTCCAATATATAATGCCATAATGTCTCGCCTGACAAATCAGGATCAAGATCAGGTTCGTAGAGTTTCTAATGAAACTTCTCTTTTTTATATTGTTATCATGTCTCATCTTTCTCTCTCTTTCTGCAGGAAGTCAAGGAGTGTGCCATTTCTTGTATGGGTCTTGTTGTCTCTACGTTTGGTGATAACCTCGGAGCAGAGTTACCTTCATGTCTTCCTGTGCTTGTTGACAGGATGGGAAATGAGATAACACGCCTTACAGCTGTGAAGGTTAGTCTATTGTATAGTCCCTTTAGTGTAGAGATCAATGATGATTGTCTCGATGCTCATTAAGATTGTTAGAAGCTTGAAAAGGGAAGCTACATTGCCCGTATTGGTAAAAGATCTCTGACATTGAAAACTCAAATATTATTGGAAACTGGCAGGGTTATCATTTTCTGTCACTAGATTAAAGCCTGTCAATATTAAGTGTATTTGTTATTTTATGTCCACTCTTCATGTGATGATTACTGGTGTCATTATTATAGAAGGCTTAAATCTGCAATGATATCAACAATACTTATAGTGTTGTCTGGGAATTGTCCACCCAATCTGGATGGCAAGTCCTTTTGGTTTACTGTACTCTGTTTATGAAGTAATAAGTAGTTGTAGATTGGACTATTTTGATAATTTTATTGTAGAACTGGTGATGTAGTACTAGTTTGCCTATGGCCTGTATTTTATGTGGTTATGATTGTAACTCCTAACTAGCTTGTTAAAAATTCCTAATGTTAAACATTGTTGGTTGAACTGAGTTTTCTTAAACTAATATTTACTAGCTGATCTTTGCACTACTACAGGATTAAACATCCTACCGGCCAGGGTTTACTTAATATCTATTTCAATAATTTGATCTGCTATGTTAAATGTGTTCTATCTATCCATGCATATGTATGTGTAAGTTTGACAGTAGAGTTCTGTATCCAGGCATTTGCTGTCATTGCTGCTTCCCCTCTTCGGATAGATCTTTCCTGTGTGCTGGAGCAGGTTATCACAGAGTTAACTGCATTCTTGCGGAAGGTATGATTTTTTAAGTTATTTTTTATTTACTATTTATTCATTGCTGGCTAAACAATCCCTTACAGCTACTCAAAACTTGTGATGTCTTTCCTGAATTTTGCAACTGGAGTACTTGAATATTTAAACTGGTTTCCTTGTGCTGGAATATAGGCCAATCGAGCTTTGAGACAGGCAACATTGGGGACACTAAATTCTCTAATTGTTGCTTATGGTGATAAAATTGGTTCATCTGCTTATGAAGTTATCATTGTGGAACTGTCTGCCTTAATAAGGTGTATTGCCTTGTTGCCCTTTTAATGTTTATTTTTGCTATGATTCACAGTAGATATTTGAATTATTTATACGGACCATTATCATGATGCTAATCTGTTGCTTGTGTCAGTGATTCGGACTTGCACATGACAGCTCTTGCCCTGGAACTCTGCTGCACCTTGATGGCTGACAGGAGGTCTAGCCCTAAAGTTGGTTTGGCTGTTAGGCATAAAGTTCTTCCTCAAGCACTGACATTAGTAAAAAGTTCATTGCTGCAGGGGCAAGCCCTTTTGGTATTTACATCACACACTACTTTGATTATGTGTCCTGATTTACTTACTGCATACTCATAAATCTTCTCTTTTTTGCAGGGCCTACAAAACTTTTTTGCTGCCCTAGTCTATACTTCAAACACAAGTTTCGATGCTTTGCTAGATTCTCTTCTTTCTTGTGCTAAACCATCACCACTGTCAGGCGGGGTTGCAAAACAGGCTTTGCATTCAATAGCTCAATGTGTTGCTGTTCTCTGCCTTGCTGCTGGAGATTCGAAATGTTCATCTACAGTGAGCATGCTTACTGACATCCTTAAAGATGACAGTAGTACTAACTCAGTAAGCTTTATCTCCTTGATTTTATTTTATTTATTATTGTTGTGCAAAATAATCTTTAAAGTTGTTTCAAATATGAAGTTGCAGGTGAATTTTTTTTTTCTTTTCATATTCATACCTCATGAATTTTTTTGTTACAGAGTTTTATTTTTTAAAATTAAAACAGAATTTACTGTGTTTTAGGTTAATTACACACAACCTCTACTCTTTTTGTTTGCCACTATTTATTTGATTGGGCTCTCTAAACTTAACCGACATTATGAGTTCTTTTTATAATAAATTGTTATATGAGTGGTTGATTTAATGATACAGTCTTGCTCTATTAGTGTGTACTCTTTCCATTTTCGTTATAATTTTACTTTTTCTATAACATATTTCATTATCATTTTTAGGCTAAGCAGCACCTTGCCTTGCTATGTCTGGGTGAGATTGGAAGAAGGAAAGATCTAAGCTCTCATGCCCTTATTGAAAATATTGTTATTGAGTCCTTTCAGTCACCTTTTGAAGAGATCAAGTCTGCTGCTTCCTATGCTCTTGGCAATATTGCTGTTGGTAATTTATCGAAGTATTTACCTTTTATTTTGGACCAGATTGACAATCAGCAGAAGAAACAATATCTATTGCTTCATTCATTGAAGGAGGTGGGGTTTCGTGATCTGTGAGTTCCCTTTTAGCAGAGTTGGATGCTAAATATATATTTTCCTTGTCTTAGTTTCTATTTCAAATTATATTTTGCAGGTAATAGTTCGACAATCTGTGGATAAAGCAGAGTTTCAGGATTCTAGTGTTGAGAAAATACTTAAGTTGCTCTTTAACCACTGCGAAAGTGAAGAAGAGGGTGTTCGCAATGTAGTAGCTGAATGTCTGGGCAAAATTGCTCTCATTGAACCTGCAAAACTTGTACCTGCACTTAAGGTATCTTCCCCGTTGAATCCCATGATCCTCTGCTATTTCTTTACAGTCGTAGCATCTGTCATTGATGGGCTTTGCTTCAATGTTTTATTTACCCTAGGTGCGAACAACCAGTCCAGCTGCTTTCACTAGAGCAACAGTTGTCATTGCCGTGAAATATTCCTTAGTAGAGCGACCGGAGAAGATAGATGATATCATATTCCCTGAGATCTCATCGTTTCTGATGCTTATTAAGGATCAAGATCGGGTGAGTCTCAGTACCCATTCAAATGATTTAAAAATAAGATATTTTTGTTTTGTTTTTTAGCACTCCATATGTGTCAGTGGTGGGTCTTGTACTCATTATTTTTTAATGGGTATGATGCAGCATGTTAGGCGGGCTGCTGTGTTGGCCTTGAGTACAGCTGCTCATAATAAACCTAACCTCATAAAGGGACTCCTTCCAGAACTATTGCCGCTTCTATATGATCAGACAATTGTTAAGGTATCTTAAGATTTTTAACATTTGTCATCTGTTATATAACTATTATGAATTCTGTATGCTTTCTGTGCACGTGTGCACGTTCAAATAGTATGAAATAGGTGTCATCCTTGCAAATTTTCTTGTGATATGGCGGTATGCAATTTTGAACTTGTGTTGATAATATAGACCTGCTTATGTTCTTTTTCTCTGGTCTTTTTTTGTGAAATCAAAGTATGAGCTGTTAGTAAAGAAGTTGTTGAGTAACGAGCTAGCCGTAGATTGTATATGAGGTTTCATGGTTGTATTTTGTTTTGGTGTCTTGTGAAGCTCTACCACCTTCCCTTTGGTGGGTAAAATTATTCATTTCAGTGTGTCGTCTCTGCAAGCTTTCTTGTGATAGGTTGTTCAATTTGAACTTATGGTTGATAATATAGATGTGCTTATGTCTTTTTCCTTGGCCTTGTGGAAATCAAAGGATGAGTCGTAAACTAAAGTAAAGAAGTTTCAGAGTAATGAGCTATTCTAAGATAATATATGAGGTTTTACGGTCGTATTTATTTTGATGTCTTGTTATGTCCTGCCGCCTTCCCATTGGTGGTGGTTAGATTATGGATTTCCAATTTCGGAATTTTTTTATTCATGTTTTATTGATATCCTTTATATTTAATACCAATGGTCCTTTTAGTCTTATCTTATTTGCAATTATCGATGCAGAAAGAATTGATAAGAACAGTGGATCTTGGTCCTTTCAAGCATGTTGTGGACGATGGGCTTGAGCTCAGGAAAGCAGCTTTTGAATGTGTAGATACCCTTCTCGACAGTTGTCTTGATCAAGTGAATCCTTCATCATTCATCGTTCCTTACCTTAAATCTGGTCTGAATGGTGAGTCTCTCAAATTTCAGCCATCTTCTTTTCTTCACTTATCTTTATGTTTTCTTATTCTCTTTATGGATCTGGTTATGTGGAGTAGAAAGTTTCTTTTGCATTTTCGTAGCAGAACACTTGATGTTTATATTAGGAAATTAATCACTTTTCAGTGTTCAAAATTAATTGCAAGTTCAAATTTAGGTAGCGTTTAGAATTAAAAAATTGAAATGAGAATGGGAGTCTTCCCATTCCAGAGTAATTTTCATGATCAAAATATCTAATTCAAACTTCTATCCTTGATTCCCAATTCTGATCCAAATGCTACGTTACTGATTACTGTGTGGTTTTTCTTTACCTGAAATCACTCAGTAGTCAATACCTTGTGGTTTAGTTTGGCAATTGTCAGCCTGTATCTCTTGGTTTGCATCACAATTTATTGAAAGTTTCACTTTGAAGTTAATACACAATTGTCACGAGGAACTAGTTTTGTAGTATCCAACGATGCCTATGCTAAGAGTGAAACATGATGGTGGTTATTGATTACATTTACTCGTTGGTTTCGGTTCTTCCAGATCACTATGATGTGAAAATGCCTTGCCATCTTATTCTCTCGAAACTTGCCGATAAGTGCCCTTCTGCAGTACTTGCAGGTCAGTGTATAATCTAATTTGATGTTCATCCCAACCATACGCTATGAATAGTTTTTTTTTCTTATGTGTTGCTCTTTTCAGTGTTGGACTCACTGGTAGATCCTCTCCAAAAAACTATAAATTTTAAGCCAAAGCAAGATGCTGTCAAGCAGGAGGTGGATCGTAATGAAGACATGATTCGTAGCGCACTTCGAGCAATTGCATCTTTGAACCGCATAAGGTATGTCTCCTCACTCTATGCTTTTGCATGTAATTTCCACCCTATAAATGAGGGCGAGCCTTGGCGCAACATTCAAGATTGTTGCCTTGTGACCTTGAGGTTACAGGTTCAAGTCAGGAAAACAACCTCTGCAAAGTGGGGATGGCTGTGTACATTAATGAAACCTTCCCCAGACATAAAGCTAGCAAATGTGCTAATGGCTCATTTGGGCCAAAAATGCACGCATGTTTATCAGGTCACTTTTTGCCAGGCCGGAGGGGATCAATGATGGCCCACAGGATTGTTGCCTTGTAACTTTGAGCTCACGGGTTTAACTGTTTAAGTCAGGAAAACAACCTCTCTGCAAAAAGTGGGGGAGTTTGCTCTGGGCCCGTTTGACCCCGATAAACATGCATGGGACCCGTTTGAGCCCAAATCCAAGCATATTTGGCCCATTTCTGGCCCCGTGTATTTTGCTTGCAAAATGGCTCAGGATGACAAAAGTGTCCTGATAAACATACTTGCTTTTTTTCGCCCGACCCATTTGCCAGCTCTACCTGTACATACTCCACAATGATGAGAGCCTCGTCCACTGGGCCGCCATTTGAATTTCATGCTGATAAATCACTCTAATTGAGGGAACCATCTATACTCTGTCTTCTGGTAAATTTTCAGCTACTAATTAGTAATTAAATACTGCAGTGGAGGAGATTGCAGCCATAAATTCAAGAACCTCATGACCGAAATATCAAAATCCCCTACTCTATGGGACAAATACCATTCCATCCGGAACGAGTGAACACGTTTCGAGCTTTCCTCTTGCAATGCCATTCTTCAAGTCTTCCTGCAACGAGTGAAAGAGAGCATAGTTCTTTTGATGACTACAGGAGGAGATGATGTATAGTCTGGGAAAGAGAAACAGAAGGTAGTGACTTTCGGTCAAATATAGAAATGTTGGGAAAAAAATGTTGCTCAAGAAGCATAGCACCGGATATGGAGAAACTCCCGAGACATTGTTCTTATCCTTGAAACCTCATGCCCGAGCTTCCTTGTTATGCTAATCTCCCCCGAAAGTTTGTGAACATGTGACCGTTGTCTTATTTCACAATGGAAATTCTTGTGTTTCCTATTCGTTTTGCTCTCTGTCGTCGCTGCACAAGTGCAGAAAAATGATAGCAAGAGATGATTGGTTGTCTTCTAAAAGATTGAATGTCTACTGATGATCTCTTCACAAAAGCTAAATGGTGTCTTTCTTTTATGTATAAGAATTTGTATTGTTTTTCTTTGCTAAGAATTTGTTTTGTGTCTCCTCATATTTCTTTTTGTAAAAGTTTAAATTTGTTCCATGAATTTCGCATATGAATTTAATTTTATTGCTAAACTTTCAAATATGGATTCAAAATGTTCTGTCGTCAGTTTTCTTCACTTTTTCTTTAAGGGACTTATATGTTACATTTTAAATATGGAAAAATGCTAAATGTACTAAATTTTGTTCAAATTTTGGTGTACAACGTGACTTTCTATGTGGCACATTTATTTTTCATATTTTGTAGTTTAAAATTAAGTTTAAA
>JAYMTE010000671.1:0-16430 GCA_036897545.1 Pelargonium fulgidum
GAGAGTGGCACCGCAGCAGCGAACATGGGGGCGGGAGCCATAGCCACAGCCCTCGACTGGAGCACTGTACCAGACGCTCGCAAAGCTGCTGTCTCTTACTTGGAATCTGTACTCTCTCTCTCTCTCTGATAATTTCATGTTTCATTACTCTCTGCAAAAAAGTTGATTCGTCTTTGGTACGTTTCATCGCATACTGAGAATGGTACTTGGGCGAAATATTTTGGGGTTTAGGCTTGTTAGTGCCTTTGTTCGTGAGTAATTGTTAGTTTGGTTAGGTTCAGAGGATGGGGCACCGATGATCGGGCTATAGGATGAGTAGATCATTCGAAGTGTGCTGTTTTAGGGTTTATAGTCGTAGACTAAAAAGTTGACAACTTTAAACTGATTTGGTAAAGTAGGGACTGTGAGTTTTATTTTTCTTTTCCAAAAACATGTTTTTGATGCTTGTAAGTGCTGTATCAGCCAATTTGTTATTTTTATTGTTATTTTGCTTTGTTGTTATCATTTTGTGTTTCTGGAGAAATTTATCATTGATTTGCCCATTAAACTTGTGCAGATGGTATGATATGTTTGTTATTTTAGGTTTTAGAAGTGGTAATTTTCTGCTGGCTTTGTGGTTGTGAACTGATCAGATATTAGGATGCAGAAATCAGAAACTGACAAATTGTTGAATATTTTTCTATGCATATTTCGTGTAGTGACAATTGGTATAAATTACTATAATTTTTTGAATAGCTCTTTGAATGCTGAGCTAAACGTCAATTTTTATTATTATTTAAAAATGATTACTTTTCTTTTTGTACGCATTATGAAATAGTTCTAGAGAGCTTTACAAAGTTTCATTTTGAATGCTGTTTTATTGGACAAGAAGAAGATGTTATGTTACCCTAACTCCAACGTTCCATCTATTTGATATTTAGCCTTTCCTTTCTTCTTTTGATGGGTTGTTTGTTTTGCTATTTGATGGGAGTTTTGACAAATTTACAGGACAACCAGGAGGAATCTACTTTCCCATGAGGAGAGGTGGGAAAGTTGATTTCCGAGCTTGGGGATAGCCGACCATTTTTATTTTTTTCTTCATAATTTGCATTAGATACCCGCAAAATTGTGCTTCTCCAATGCTAAATTTGAAAAGGGAAAGTGATCTGTCCATTTAATTTTCATATGCGACCAAATAAGAAAGTAAACTTTCTAGATACCGGGACATTAAGTTTGGAACATTCCTTGGAAAGTATTGCGAGTAAACTAACAATTCCATCAATTATTCATTTTCCAAAAGGTGATGGATTTGCTTCTGAGATCATTTTATGTTCCCCCTTTTCTCGTACCAATTCCGGATGAATTTAAAGATTATTTTGTGCTTTTGGCTGCTTGTTTGGTATAATTGTCATGGACAACATTTTGCATATCATTTTCTTAAAACTTTTTGATACTTAATGTTCATTCTATCTTTGCAGGTGAAAACAGGAGATATACGAGTTTTGGCAAATACATCGTTCCTTCTAGTAAAAAAAGATTGGGCTTCTGAAATTCGGTTGCATGCATTTAAAATGCTGCAGGTTCATGATTATATGCCATTGCTCCTATTTATTGTGGAGTGCATTTTCTTCTGTTATTTTGCTCCCACCAAACCTATTTGATGAAACTGTTTTATTTCTGATAGCTGAGAAATCAATATAAACACCCTTTAGTCCAGCAGTTTTCTATAATGTATTTTAGGGATTTCGGTCCATGATTAGTTTCTGGATAATCGATGGGATTTGTTCCCCCATTCACCACCACCCATTTTCTGGTGGCATATACAAATAAACCTTAATATTATGGAACTATTTCTAATGTATTAACAAAATATACGGACCTTTCTTCTAGAGGGAGATTGTAGATTAGGAGCTAAGTTTTTTTTTTTTTTTTGCTCTCTTTTTTCCTTTCTTCCTTTTATGTTTGGATTGGGGGGAGATGTTCATGTAAAACAATGTTAAAAAAGAGAAGGAAAAAAAAAAAAGCTACGTTTGACCTGTTATGTGAATTGAATCTTAATTTTAGTAATATTACCATATGAAACCAAACTGATCTGGTTATAAATTATAATGCCTTCGAAAAGACACAAAATGTATATCATACATCTATTAAGCTATGCTTGTTTGAAGATTGATACTCCTATTCATGGGGGTGCATATAAACATTTGAATAGTTTATTGTTGCTCTGGTGGGCCAAAATAATTTACACATGTTTATTGCTTTTAAACTGGTGCTAGTAGCAAATTTTCAATAAAACGAAAGGTTCCTTTACGTAATAAAGCTTCTAATGGAAGTATGGAACTGTATGCTCGTGCAACTTATTGTATTTCAAATTTCATTATTGCTTACTTTATTTAGTCTTGTACCAAACTAAATGATCTTCAGCTAAGACCTATTGCTATTAACATATCTAATGAATGCTTGCGGTCCGACTATAGTAATTGAGTGTTACTAATTGCATATATATATATATATTTTTTTTTTTTTCTTTCTGCAGCATTTGGTGCGCTTGAGATGGGAAGAATTAAATCCTACCGAGCGCAGGAGCTTTGCTACTGTAGCTTTTGAATTGATGTCTGATATGTCAAATCCATGTGAAGTATGGGCCCTGAAAAGTCAGACAGCTGCCCTTGTTGCTGAGGTTCTGGCTATGTCGCTCATTAAATTGCTTATATTTGTTTGTTAATTTTATTACTCAGTTTTTGCTCCATTGCTGTGCCTCAGATAGTTAGAAGAGAAGGCATAAATCTTTGGCAAGAGCTGTTTCCATCTTTGATTTCCCTATCCGACAAGGGCCCTATAGAAGTAATCATCCTAATTAGTTCCTTCTTTTGGGTCTACTTATTGCTTGATTCATTGTATATGACAGCTTAGTTGATATATTTGCATTGCTTTGATTTTTTGAATAGGCTGAGTTGGTCTCGATGATGCTGAGATGGCTTCCTGAGGATATTACGGTTCACAATGAAGATTTGGAAGGTTTATGAGAAATACCTAGTGCGCTCTTTACTTTGTGTATATATTGAGACATAAATGCTCTTAACTTCAGAAACTTCCAACGTGTTTAAGGGGATATTTTCATAAAAGCTTTAAAACTTTCATCAAATGGGTATCAAAATTTTAATGCTCCCTAAATTATCTAGAAGCTACCTTGATTCTTTTCTCTCTCCCTCTCTCCCACACACACCCACATCCACACCCACTACAAATAAAGATCAACTAGATACCCCATCATAAATTAATTGATTAATTTACTTTGTTTTAATTTCTTGGTTCAATAGGGTATAAGGAAGTTATCTATCTGGAAACAAGTGTTACATCCCAAAATCAATTATAAATTATTCCTCCAAAATCATTTTAAAAAAAAATTATATGTCAAGATTGTTGGGTGATGATAAGAAATTTTTGTGAGAGTGCCTCAAGTGTATTTTTACGCGTGGTCCATGCACATTCTAACACCCAACCTTTTGACTTAACTACAAAGACTAGAGATAAAACTTTTGTCTACACTAGCTACCACATACCTTGCCTGTGTGGTAAACTCATCTCGAGTAAAATCTCAAGATTCCTAGTTTTAATAACTGAAATAGTTAGAAGGGTAAATTTGCTTTGATTCAATGGAGTAGATTAATAGATTGGGTGTTTGAATTCAGAAGATAAAAAGGGCAGTGCAGATAAAATGAGCATTAAATTTTGATTGAAACAGATAATAGTTGCTCCATTTGGTGGACGCGTGATTCAAGAATGGCTGTGTTAGAGTGTAAATGTTAGGTGAATGTTAGGTATATTGTGTAATTATTAGAATAGGACAGGGTTATTTTAGTCCTTTTTATTCTTTTACATCTCTATATATAGAGACCTTACCTTGTAAGATAAAGCAAGAAATACAGAGCTTATTTTCTCGTCTCTACAACAATGATGCTTGCATCAATTTCTCCTTCACCTTTTAATATGCTCAGAAGCGAGGGTAGAGAAACATTGAAATCAAGTGAGATTTGAACGATCATTGGATGGATACACTTGTGGATATTAGCTCCACTTTGTCGTTCGCTTAAAATATAAACCTAAATTTTTGCTTGCTTCTTCTGGTTTGGCAGTGCTATGTTGGATATCTATCTTATATTTTAAGCAAATGCTCAGATACGGACCTTACCCAGTTGAAGTTTGTCAATCAATTATTTTATTTTAAATTTAGATGTCAACTTTTTCTACCAAATTCATGAGGGAGTTTGATTATCTGCTAAGGATCAACGAGTCTACAATGTACCCTTCACATCTCTCCCCATCAAACCAAATACTTGTAATGCCACAGTGATTAAGAAAAACTTGAGAGTATTTTTAAACACAGAAAAAAAAGAAGACGACTAATGAGTATCTATATTATTTGAAATTCAATATACTGCCAGTGCATTCTATGTTTCTGCAAAATGCAGTTTGGGTCTCTGAGTTGACTGCCATGAATGAGCTGGGCTTGTAGTGATGGGTTTTTCATACTTAGTGTGAGAGGCTTGTCATTTATAAAGGTGATTCTCAGCAAGGAGATTTGGTATTGGGAGCTAACCGCTAAGAAAACAGCTAGCATGATGTCACTGGACAAAAGTATGGCACTAGCTCTTCTTATTAACCCGGACTGTGCTTTCTCTAGTTCTCTTGACTGGAGCATGCAGTTTAGCGTACCCTAACTTGTCACCGCATCAACTTTGTTCCTGTTTGGCTGTAATGCTTAATCTTGCCTCTGATGCTATGAGTGAAATTTTCTTTTTTCACCATGTGCATGTTAAATTAGATATAGTTTGAACTTTAAAAGGAAGATAATACTGGTCATTGTTGATATTTTTGTTTCCTAAATAAATCTATCTTCTGTTGAGGTGTTGCTCATTCGCGATCCATGAAATTCATTTGGCTGCCAATTATTAACTGGTCATTGTTGAGATTTTTGTTCCCGGAATAAATCTATCTTCTGTTGAGGTGTTGCTCATTTGCGATCCATGAAATTCATTTGGCTGCCAATTATTAACTGCCTGCTTCTATTGGTAGCATGCATTTTTTTTAATTTATCTTATTACTTGATGATATGGATGGTCTACCTGTTTTAAGGTTCCTTTGAAGCCTATTTTGATTAAGAAATTTCATTTTGGTTGTTGCAGAGATTTGTTTAGATGGTGAACAGTGGAACGATGGGCTATTAGCTACGATTAGAGAGCGGGTGTGATGCTGTGTATTACTATAATTTGATTGGTTTCATTGTGCTTCTATTTTATCATTTTGTATTAGAATTAGATAATTAAGCGATCACATTTGATGTTTAGCTGACTTTTCTTCATTGGCAAATCTCAGAATGCATAATGAAAATACATTTTCCTTGTTTACAAGCTGTGTAGATGTGTGTATTGTGATGCATGCCAATAGTATCTATTAATAGGAACAAATGCTCATTATAATTGTTTCGTATTTATATCAGGTTCACATGGAGATTGACAGGAAGGCCATGCCTGGGGACACAATGCCCAGTCCTCACATCCAGGAAAAAATTACTTATAAAGTTGGGACGAAGGTAATTTGTCACTTACAGCTACTATGTATATATATGTCATAGACTGTTTCCTGGGATTTTTTTTTCTATTTTTAAAAGTTATATCTGAATTCTGAGGTAGGAGGTTTACTTCATTAAGCAAATGAAATATAGAAACCTGGATAATTCTGTTGCTGTTGTTGTTGCCACTTGCTCATTTTTATTTTTTTTGTTGATGTTGTAAAATATATATAGGTTACATTATGGATGTATTGATTTGGACTTAAAGAGAAGTTAAACGATGTAACTGAAAACATGGAGATATAGTAGAGTTGATGTTTAGAACCTGGATCATATCAGCTGGGCTGACATGCTCAACCATAAACCTGGCTCAGTTCCAGGCCAGTTAATCACTAAAAGTCATTTTTACCAGAACCTTTTGAAGTTTGAACCATTTGGGTCATAGCTCATATGTATTACTCAAGTTTCATAATGATTAGAATTGAATCTGCCACATCACCAATTCTGCATTCTAGCAGCTAGGTGGTACCTTTAATATTTTAGATATGTGATGCATTTGGAGAGGGGAGGGCACCTCTCCCTGCATTTTGGCAGAGGGTGATGCCCTTGCCCCCTGAGAGATGGGCTTGATGGCTGGTTGGACCTATTGTTAATACTGTTGTTATCATAAAATGGTTTTAAGCAATGTAGGCTTGAAGAAATTATGTGACGGAATTAGTTTTATCTAAATACCTAGACATGTGCCGGACATTATGCACATAAAAGGGAGAGACGTCAGCTGAGCTTGAGGATATATTTAGAAAACTAATAGCGAAATCTATGAAATAAAGCAACACATGCTTTTTGAGCAATGATTTAAATTTATATGATATTTTGAAAGAACGGTAGTTGCCCCAACAGTTGGACCCCTGTAGGAAAGGCTGCTTACATAAATAGCCCTTCCCAAACCCCCCACATTGATAGGAAACTCGTACAATGGGCTGCCTTTTGAATGTAATGTTACTAAGCTGTATTGGTTTACATTTGATATTAACCTTCTAGTAACTTCATTTTAGATCTTATTAGAACTGCCCTCTTCTTTTCATCTATTGCTCGTTCAATCATTTTGTGGACAGGTGATTTGTTGTTTGGAAGGGGCAAGAATCGGTATACAATACGAGACATCTTATGCAGGTAATTTAAGAATTTAGCATCTGTTTTTTCATCTTGTATGTTTACAACAGTGATTGATCAGTCTGATACTCTTTGATGAGTAATCTGGTAGTTTACTATGTATTGACATAATTACCAACTAAAAGTCGTATCTATGTTACTGTAAGAAAAAGATATGAGTACTCTATTGACTTTCAGGATTCACTTCAAATTCGCTTGATATCTTGTATAAGCTTCCTTACAGATTAAATATCTCCATTGTTTACCCCCAACAGTGCTTCATACGACCTACTCAATAGGTTTGGTTCTGCTAGGACTCTAACATAAAATATGTATTAGGACCCAACTAATGGATTGGGGAAAACCTGGGTTGAAAGGATGCAAACTATACAAGAATATAATTTTGTGTAAGAAATTAGTTTCATTTCAAAATAATTTTTGCCTTGAATCTTTTGTGCCACATTGACCTTTGCATTAAATGCTATTTGGTGAGCAAACTTAGTGGCTGGTTTGGTAGCTTGATTAACAGACTTTAAATTGGTGGCTTAGACCTTGTTAGCCCGGCTCATTTGAAAACTGGTCCTAGATGACTATTCTGATGCTTGGAAGGTTGCATTTGCTTAATTCCATTTACTCAAAACCCCTTTCAGTTATAGCAGCTGATAGCGCTCATAAAACAAACAGCTGATTGCACTGTTTTCGTCAGATGGCCTTTGTACTTTACCTTCTTTCTTAGAAATTGAAGTGCTTTAATTATACTATCACAAGAAATTTTTCTGTCTTTCTATCTTTTATTTCTTTGATCACTGATTAACTGTCTGTTTGTGGATGGAGTTTCATGGTTGAAATTCATTATTCTTTTATCTGTTGGTATTTGCAAGTTGTCCCCAATTTGTTGGATAAACTTGAATTTGTAGCTTGACCAAAGCAAGTTCAACATGTAATGCTTGCTTGACTTGGCTGTGGTGTCTAGAAACTGGTTCATCTTTCTGCAATGTTATTGAATTTGGCATGTCAGTGTCTTGGGGTGGTTTGATTCCATCACCTCTTTTCACAATTAAAACCAATAAGTTTCCCAAGACTATGAAGTTCGTCATATAGATGGAATAAGTGTATAGAGTTTATAATCCCTGTGAGCTATTTTGGATGATTTCACTTTGGTCTACATTTTAAATATTTGGATCATATAGTGGAGTTACCAATTAGCTTGAGTAGTCAGGAAACTGATTATTTTGATAATTGAGTAGGAGAACCTTGTGAGCAGTACCATTGTGTTCTGGAGAGTAAATCATTTCTTGAAAAGATGACTGTTCTTGAACACACAATTCCTTTCTTCCTGCCTATTCGAGAAGCAGAAAATGATCTTCTTTCTTCGAATGCAATGGTAAGGTCAGTTGCCTGTAATATGTGAACTACTGTAGCTGTTGTTTTTTAAATCCTATTCTTAGTATTAACCCTCAACAATTTGCTTCAGAAATTCATAGATCATGTTGGAGAACTTTTGCAGGCATATGTCGATAGACGGGAACAGGTATGTTGTCAGTATACATAACTTTGTAAGGGATAGTTTAAATTTTGTAATATTGATTATAGGCTGTATATGGAATTGCATGTTTAAGTAATAGTTTATATTTTTCCAAAATTGATTGTCCTCTCGTTCTTTTTTAGAATAACATAGTTTGTATGCTTGAGTTGATGAGCGAGTAGATTAAATTTAGTTTGAGCAATCCCTTTTATCAAATCCTTGTTGCTTAAATTGTGAGATACCTTGACGTAGATGCACTGAAAATTTTGAATAACGAGGAAGTTTATAATTATATTTGATACATGCTTCCTTTTCATAATTCCCTACAGGTTCGCCTTGTCAAGGAGTTGTATGGGAATCAAATTGGAGAGCTGTATCATAGCCTCCCATATCACATGATTGAATTTGTCCTTGATGATTTTGATTGGTAGGTATAAATCTTGTAGTTTCATGTATTCTATGAAGTACTTAATTCTTTTTCTGTAAACCATTGTATGTTTTGGTTTCTCCGATATCCCTTATGAGGTAATCCCGTACGGAAAAATCAATTTTCTTGAATTATTTTTCCTTATCTTTGGTCATAATCATGTAGTGAGACAAAGATTATTATTGTTGCTGCGTGTTGAATTTGGCATTATTTTCTTACCAAGGAATGAATAAGTTTGTTCACAATATATTGAGAAACTGGTCTTCTCGCCAATTTTAACGGCACAACTCCTTATATTTGCAGCAAAATAACAGTGAGTCAGAGATATGCTGATCTCCTCTCAGTTCTCCCAACACGAGTCAAGGTCCTAGCGTGGCCATTGCATCAATCCAAGAAACTTTGTACAAGTCCTGGAATCATGAACAGAAAAGGAAATGAAATATCAGGAAGTCCGCCTGTTCCAGCTCATCTCTCATACGCTGAGGATGCCTTGCGGACTATGAGTTTACCCGAAGGTGCAATCTTTTTTTTTTTTTAAAATGAAATTCTCTTTTCTTATATGTTGTGATAAAGTGAACTCGCATTTTCACGCGGTCATCTGCTCTTGTGCATTCATATGGTTGTCCTCATGTGAATCTAAGATACGTCTTGTTTTGCTTGTCCATGGCAGCTTATGCGGAGATTGTGTTGAATTTGAAACGAGCCCTCCAGCAAATATTTCAGCAGAGGGTTTCTTCCACATAGTACTTATCCTCCGAAGAAATCTGTCTTAAGTTGCAGCAGGGACAGTAGTAGTGTTAAGTAGTAGCTAGCTAGCTAGCAAGAAAGATGTTCCTAGTCAGCAGCAATCTTGTTTTGTTGAAACCAAAATGTAAACTGGAAGTGGAGATGTCCAAGTCAAGCTGTACAGATAGATGAACCCCTCCCAAGCTGAAACCTACATTGCCTGTTTCTATTTTGTGTTGTAAACTGTGATGATGATCCTTGTAACAATTTCTATGATATTGACAGTTATTTTTTTTACTGGCAAGTAGGTAGTCATGAATTACCAACTATCATTGGAACAATTGACTTAAGTTGTTTGTTCCTCCAAAGGTCTCAGGTTTGAGCATTGGTTGATAGGCTTGCTTATAGAAAAAAAGGTAGTCATCTTGATAGTTTTTGTTTCGTTATTTCCATTTATGTATTTAACCTAGGAAAATATATAGTAAAGGGTAAAGAAAAACCTGCATTATTTCTGTTCAAAAACAACGCATCACAACATGCAAGGCAGTCGCCAAGCCTAATTAGTCCCTGTACACACCAAACTAGAGCTGGCAAAATGGGCTCAACCCGCCGGGAATCCGAAACCCAACCCGTGTGTTGATGGGCTTGGGTTTTAATTTATCAACCTGGAAAACTCGTGTCGGATTTGGGTTCGGTTAAGAGGCATAAAAACAATGCATTTTATGTTTACAACCAAAATATAGGGTGGGGTTAGGGTTAATCAACCCGAACCCAACTTTACTTTGCCACCAAACACTCAGAGACAAAATATACAGCATTCCAATGGATCTACTGCTGTAAGAACCTCTAAAAAGGTTCAAAATAATTGTTCACATTTTCATTTTTAGAGAGATCATGGCTCATAGTACTCTTGATAAAAACAAAATCAAGGTATTGTAACTTACTAAACAAGAAAATGCACAATTATTTTAGGTGCAACATCAATTTGTGGACTGATGTGTTGGTTTCACTCATCAACAGAATTTCAAGTGTTCGAAAGAAATTGTGTGGATACGGAGAGAGAGAGAGAACAAGAAACTATGTGAGTGATGTTATTGACTCTCAAAAGTAGTACAGTGCATTTCCTCTGCACTTGGAATATGTGACGCAACAAAAAAGTAAACACTACTCAAATTGATGACCAATATCATCAAACATATCACTCTCCTACTAATTGTCACCATGTTTACAATAAAAACCTTTCTTCTTCTTCGTCATCATAATTTACGCTCTTTAATTATCCTCCTACACTGTGTAGTGCTGTTGGATCGTATCAATGTCTAGTCCTTTCAGCTTCACCACCGATTCAACGTGCCCCTTCAGGGTATGTAGCTCCCTTAGCCTGCAACCAAACCACAATTTAAACCACATCTCAGGATCATAAGATCGATACATGAATGACCTCATCATATATAGTGTGTTTTAATTAATGTCTACTACTACATCTCGCAGCTTAGCTTACCTTGCAACCTCAGCACGTCTCTTGGCTTGCTCTGCAATCTCAGAAAGCTCTCTGTAGCTACTCTTTTCGTTGAAGACATTGTTGGCTTCTGGGGGCTGAAGACCGTGAAGAGTCCTTTGTGCAGCTGCCCATTGTGCTTCCCTCTCCTCTTTTCCGTAATCCTTCTTTGTGGTGAAGGCAGTCTGTTATCGCATCAATGAATGAACCGCAGATTAAAATGTATATCAACTCATGCCAAAAAAAAAAAAAAAAAACCTTTCTCAGAATATACAACCCGTTGAGATTGAATGCACACTCACCTTGTTCTCCAAAAGATTATCCCAAGCCTTTCCACTGAGAATGTAGCGGATAGCAAATTTGAGCAGATCAAGTGGAATATATGTTACCACACTGTAAAGCCATATAACACCAGCCCAACCCCATCCAGCTCCTTGAATTCGTGCAAAACTCCAATTTGCATACACAGCTATGAGAGTTGCCACCTTTCAATATTTGGAAGATAACAAGTGATCAGTTGATTAAGATATTAGATTTACAAAACATGGAAATGTAGGCACCAAGAGTTCTCTGAAATCCCCAAAAGTATTAGATCTAAAGAGAAACCTATGCGTGTGTAAAATGAAGCCACAATCACTCATGTGCTAAGGGTGGGAAAATTGCAAATTGAGATTGATGTAGAAAAATGCTTACCAGCTGAGCAATTATAAAAGCACTGAGTAAGAGCATTCCAGGGCGTTCAACATAAGACCAGCTGCGAGACCTTGTGACAAAAATAAGGGCCTGGCTCACAATACTCACTTGCAGGTACAAAGCTGCCATCATTTCTGCAGGATTATTCCTGATTGACCTCACTCCGAACTTATTCTGTATCATGAGAAATATCATAAGTAATATATAAAAAGAGATAAAAGTCTGATCATACTAACATATGAAATGTGTGTTCTCCTTACCGGGAAGAAGTCCGTATCATACATAAGCCAAAAGAACACAACTGTCATAAGTGCCATGTAACCTCCAAGCACAACGCCAGTTGCAAAAATCTCTTTCAGTTTCCAGCTGTCTGGCAGTGGAGACGGTTTTACTCTGTCCTTTGATATTGTCATGATTGTCCCTAGAAAGTACAATTTTGCACAAAATCACTCTCATGATACACTGTACTAATTAAAAGGAGAAACTAAGCATAAAGGTCTTATAAATAGACTTACCATCATTTAAGATGGCAATGATTAGAACCATGAAGGGTGCAAAGTCAAACTTCCATATCAATGCAATAAACATGAAGCCAAACTGCAAAATAGATAATTATAATTATAAACAGTAATGAAAACACTTAATCATAATATTTACATCTCAGGTTAAGATAGACACTTTACCACAATACGAATGGTAATTGACACAGCATAGATCTGCAAACAAGAAGAATTAGCATTAACATACAGAGATACAGCAAGACTTTAACATCGTGGAGATAAGAACATGAAATGCACTAACAGTATAGTTTTTCATCCTCTGGAAGATAGCTCGGCTGGTTAGGACTGCACTTATAATGACACTCAGCCCAGGTTCAGTCAGGACAATGTCAGAAGCGCTTCTAGCAGCATCAGTAGCATCAGCAACAGCTATTCCAATATCTGCCTTCTTCAGAGCAGGAGCATCATTAACACCGTCTCCTGTCATTCCACAGATGTGCTTCCGCTCCTGGAGCCTCTTTACAATTTCATACTTGTGTTCTGTTGTATTAAACAAGAAAAAATATGTTGTTGGCATAAATCTTTGTAAAAATTTCATCTGCTAAAGATATGTAGTTAGTAGGAATGGAATAAGAAAAACAAGTGCATTTGCTAAAACCAACAAAGGAAAAAAGTTATACTTTCTTTCAGGATTTTTATAGTAATTCTAAGGGCCAGGAAATTAATATGTGAAAACCAGAAAACATTGAATTCACTTCAATATTTGTATAGTTCCCATACAAAAAGAAAAAAATATGCATAATGTTAACCGTGCAGTAAATAGGCCCAAAATGAACCTGGGAATACTCCAGCAAATCCATCGGCCTTTTCAATCAACTCATCTATGGGGAGGGAAGCAATGGAAGCATCCTTGTCTTGGCCTAGCAATGAAGAAGAGGGATACATGTTTGTTCCCATTCCAAGCCTCCGGCCAGTTTCTTTGCCTATGGCAAGCTGGTCACCTACACATCAAGAACTTATAGAATTTAGGCAATGGAAGAATTTTTAGCAAATAGTTGGCATAAACTTGTACGAGCCTTACCAGTAATCATCTTGACATTCACACCAAGGTTGAGCGCTCTTCTGATAGTCTCTGCACTGTCATGCCTGGGAGGATCAAACAGAGGTAGCAAACCAACAAATTCCCATGGAGACCCTGGACTATCTTTTGATTTCTCAGGTACCGTCTGAAGGCAAAACAAAGAACATAAATAACAATAATTATTCAATTAACCATCAAAAGCAAACACATCAAGGTGACATATGCAAACCTGTCTTGCAACAGCTAAAGATCGGAGTCCTCGTTCAGCAAACTTATCTATGACTGCATGAATCTTTCTCTTGACATCTTCTTTGCATTTGCACAGTTCTATTATCTTTTAAAATATGAAAGAACCGGGTTAGTAATAATACCAACAACAAAAAAATTATCGGTTCCTATGTCAATATAATGAATGCATGATTACCTGCTCGGGGGCACCTTTACTAGCTCGGTGCCAGTTCCCATCTGCATCAATGTATGTAAGAGCAGTCCTCTTGTCTACAGGGTTGAATGGAAGGAAGTGAACCTCACGAATACCCGCTCGTGCCTGCCAAATATGAAAAAGAACACACCTTAAATATTGGTGTATAATTTCTTTTGGAAAAAAAAAAACAAAATTCTAACAAAAATATACCTCCTTTGGATCAGCAAGCATCCCCACAATTGCAGCATCTATGGCATCTTGATTCTCTGTTCTTGAAGCCCTTGCAGCGAGTAGCAAAACATGCTCTTTCTCTACACCTTTAGCAAACACTTCAATTAGGTTTCTGTCAACACTCAGCTTGTTAAGGGTAAGAGTCCCTGTCTTGTCACTACATAGGACATCCATTCCTGCCATTTCCTCAATGGCAGTCATTCTTTTAGTAATGGCACCCTGCTGAGACAGCCTGTGAGAACCAATAGCCATGGTGACAGACAAGACAGTGGGCATGGCAATTGGAATTCCTCCAATCAAGAGAACAAGTAAATTGTCAATTCCATCTCTGTACTTGCGACGCTGTATCGGGTACATGACAATAAGCTCGATGACTATTCCAACAGCAATTGAGCAGATGCAAAAGTTACCGATTGCTGTAAGAACTTTCTGGAAATGCCCAACCTGATTGGTGCTGTCCACCAAATGAGCAGCCTTACCAAAGAAGGTGTGCACACCAGTGGCAATTACAACTGCTTCAATTTCACCTTGTTTACATGTTGAGCCAGAGAATACTTCATCCGAAGGATTCTTGGTGACAGGTAGAGACTCTCCAGTAAGAGCTGACTGATCAATCTTTAAAGGATCACCCTCAAGGAGACGGGCATCAGCAGGAACTATGTCCCCCAATTTGATACTGATAATGTCCCCTGGAACTAAAATCGAAGCATCCTGCTCACTCCAACGGCCATCTCTGAGAACCTATACATAAAGATTGCAATACATTAAGAAATTTTTCTGGGGGGAAATCATATAAAGCTACGCAAATAATTAATTTTCACCTTTGTCTTGGGAGCAAGACCAGCCATCAGGGCCGCTGCTGCATTACCAGCATTGTTTTCTTCAATAAAACTGATTGTTGAATTGATCACTAATAAGACAATGATCCCAACAAAGTCCTGCCAGTCTGGAGGTCTTCCACCGCCGTTTGCCAATGCAATAGCCATCAATGCAGCAGCTTCCATCACCCATGACAATGGGTTCCACATGAAGCCCAAGAACTTGAGAATTTTGCTCTCCTGTTTGGAAAAGACTTAAATCATTATAATTTATTCTATCACTTCAAATTTAGACATATGAAATATGAGATATGGAAATCTGGTTATCTATAAGAGGTAATAAAATGAACCTTCTTCTCTTCTAGCTTGTTTGGACCAAAAACTTGAAGCCTGTTGGCTCCTTCCTCCGATGTGAGACCCTGTCTGGTACATTTCAGCTGCTCAAACACTTCCTCTATAGGGATTCGTTCCTATGAGCAATGATCATCATTAGTATTTCTAATATATGGATGAACAGATTGAAAATAGCTTTACAAGATTCATATGCAACCTATTTACAGCAACAAATGAAAAAGCTGCTTACCAAATCTTAGTGGAATTGCTATAAGTATCACTTAATCTATCTACATTCAACTTTTACATTTCTGATTGCCAATAAACATAGCATAAAAAGAAACTTAATCTAGATAAAATCTAATCTAGATGATGGCTTAAGCTCCATTCATGAAGCCATACTTGATTAATTAGTTCAGGAGACAGCAACTCAAAAGTAATAATTTACACAGTTTACAAGTCTTGATTGCATTAACTACCTAACCATCGGGTACAAAAGTGGCACCACCTAGAATACATAAATCTTTTATTTGAAATGATTATCACTAAACGATTCAAATTATTACTCTAATAACTCCATTCATGTTACACCCCCTGGCATCTTGTCCTTGACAATTAAAGTTTTCATCAATAAAACATTTTGGGTAGGCATGCATATGAATTTAAATACGAAACAAGATCAATGCTCCAGCGAGTGACCAGATTAACAGCCTCAACATACATAACACAGAGATGTTCTGGAGGCAGATCTACAACTAATGATTGAGATTGGGCCATTGCTTTAGTAAATCTTCTCATAAAATAGCTACAACTAAGATTCTCCAATATAATTAACACATGGGACAAACACGTCAACTTGAGCATATGTGTCAAGAAAACAATGTCACAAAAGTCAAATATCTCGTCCCCTATGACATAGGTACATTTGAAATTAGTCATCCCAAAATAAAGTATTTCTGACTTCAGCACAGTTCAAATTAATTAACAATGAAAAAAGAATCGGAGACAAATAAAACTATAACTAAAACAACAGAGTACAGTACTACAGTAGTACTACGGAAAAGCCCCACATCTGCCTAATCACAAAATTAACACATGAACTTCACAGGGACAAATTATTTAGTGTATAAAAACTATACTACATGACAGTACATATGGTTAAAAAAACAGTATATATTCTATAGGGAAAAGAGAGAATATTATACTAAACATAAATTAGTACACACAAAAACTATTTGGTCTGGAAAATAAATTATATATATATATAGTCTAATTTTAATTAAATTCAACCGGTCATCTTTTATCATCCCTTGTCAGCCACGTTTGTTTCTTCAAAAGGAGCGTGCGTTGTCTACACACCTATTTCACGTGATCTGGTGCGTACATCTCACGTTCTTTATCATAAAAGCACATAACACCAAAATGATTTTTAGGTTTCATTTTTACTCATTTTTTCATTAAAAAAAAAACA
>JAYMTE010000672.1:0-16426 GCA_036897545.1 Pelargonium fulgidum
GGTGTAAAAGGAGTTGTGTTTGTTAAATGTTGATGTAAAAAGTAGTATTTATTTGTAAAAAGTCTAAAATGGCCCTTCTTTAAAATGTTTTAATATTTTCAAGGTGATGATGAATTATGGGCAAAATTGTCATCAACCACTCATAAATGAAGGGTATAATGGACAATAACATTTTTTCTCTCTCTTCCTATTAGGGAAAAGTAACCATTTCCCTCCTACTCCATTTTCACTCTCTCTCTTCCTATTGCTTATGTGGATGGGTTGAAGGAAGAGAGAGAATTTGTTTTAACAAACAAAAAACTTACCTCTCAATCCTATGTGGAGGCTCTATAGGAGGAGAGAGAAGAAGAAGTAGAGTTACCAAACAAGCACTTAATGAAACTTTGTATAAAGTGGACATTATTGTGTTTTTTTTAGTGAAAAAGAAAATAGGATAAATTGTTAAACGCTTAAACTCTTGCAAGTGTATGTTTGAACTGGACCACACCTTATATAATGATGTTAAATATTTTAAATGTATGGATCGAGAAATGTTACTGAAAGTGAAAATTAACTTCTCAAGCAAAAGTTTCTTTGATGTAAACGTAAAATTTAAATAACAAAATTAACTAGACAAAAACCCGAGCATCGCTGGTTGAAAAAGCTAGTTAGTATATATATATATATATATAGGATTCATGTGTATTTGATATCATCCAATAAGTCTATTTGTCCAATCAACTTGATTGCTTGCAAATTGTACTGGACAGGGAGATGTAATTTCAATGGCAAAGAAAGCTTCTAGTGAACTTCTGAAGAGGGCTGGCATCAAAATTCCACACAGAATGAATGTTCTCTGAATGATAGTGCTTCTGAAAGTTTCTCTAAGTGCAAGTGCTTGTTTCGCAACACTATTATTACCTCCTTGAAGGAAGCACCACATAAGCCAAACTTAAGGGGGAGTTAAGTATTGTGTTCGGTAAATTTATGAGGAGAGCTCTGTACCCTTTACAAAGTTGATTTCTGCAGTAAATCTATGATTGCCTCCTGCGGAAATGTTTCCATCTTAAAAGTATGTATCATTTCGGTCTAGATACAAAAAAACCTATATTTATGTTGCCATTAATGCTTGCCAAGTTCGTCAATTGGTTAAAGAGATTTGCGAGTTAGATGGCTCGCGCATTAGCTAGTCACTCTTTTTCTTTGTTAGATCCGGGGTCTTGGGATATGGTAATATTCCCTTCCTTGAGAAAGCTTACCAACTTTTGGATAAAAAATAGAGTTACAGGAAAAAATAAAACAAAACAAATTTAAAGGTGCTGATGGAAATTGAGAAAAGTCAACAAACTTTGCAGTATGCCAATATCGGTTTCCTTCAAAATAAAACACTTTTTATCGTGCTTTCAAAATATAAAAAAAAACAAAAAAAAAACTTTTTTATCGGGAAGAAATATAAAAAACAAAAGATAAATTTTACTTATCCAAATCAGAAATAAAATAGTAGTGTATATGATAAAAAAATAACATTAAATAAACATCATATTTACCTGATCATTTGGTTTGGCTGTTAGGACCACCCGAACCCTCACCTCCTTCCCAGACACACACACACATCTTTCTCTCTGCGAACAAACAAAGCATCCCACAAATACAAAACTGTTCCTCCAAACCAAACCCTAGATACTCTCTCTCTCTCCAACTTCCCCAAACACACACCAAAGATCTCCATTCCCTTCCACTCCCATCACTCCGTGTTTTCGCTCCTCTTCTTCTCGATCTCCTTCTCTCTCTGCTTCGCTCACTCTATCAACCTCTCTCATGGCCGACGGCAGCAACTTCGATTTACCTGACGATCTTCTCTCCTCCAAGCCCAACGATCGCCCTTGGACCCCCAAAGGTACCGAACACACTTTCTTATCCTTCTCTTCCTGCTTCTCCATCTTTCCGATAAATTTGAATTCAATTGCTTTTGAGATTTCGGTTTACGCATGTTAATTTTCCGGATTTGATTGTTGCGGCGCCAATGTGAGATTGGGGGATTGCTGATCTGAAGTATTCAAGTCCGAGGTCCATGTGTTGTTTTAAATTCGGTCAACCTCGAATTTTGTTTGAATTTAGGGTTTGAGCTCTCCAGTGTGGTTTTTTTCTTCATGTTTTTGTTATTACTTGAAACATCAGATCGATAGCTTTTGATTTTTAAGGTTATGATGTGTTATTTTGCATTGTTTGGTTGCGAGGAAAGGAATTGAAAATTTTAAATCTCTCTAACTCAAATTTGTTTTGATTTTCATTATACTTAGTTTTATCTTTCCCTACGTAGTTCTTGAATTTTATTCCTGACTTTGTATCTTATGTATGCCATTTTATTTATTTAATTTTGTTTAGCATATGGAGCTAAGTTGTGTTTACACTTCGTTATTGGCTTGGCAAAGGATGAAAATGATTAGGAACGGATTTTTATAAAGTGCCATTCAGGAACTATTATATGTTGCATTGTTTCTGAATAGTGTAAAGCCATGAAAGGAGTAATTTTCATTCTGCTGTCTTGATTATAAGAACTCACTATAGCTCTTAATCACGTTTTCACCATTAGTGATATTAGGTTCTGTAGTAATTTGTTTATATTTTCCAGAAAAGAAAAACTGTACTGTTTTGGTTGAACTGGGCCATAGGAGATGAGAACAATTTTATTTTCAATACTACTTAAAATGTCCATAACAATGATTCTGACACAATTCATTATCAACAATTAAATTCAACATTGCTAGACATTGAATCTTAAACTAATGTTTTCATGTTGATTTTGACAATTAAGGAACTAGCAGTCACACTTTGCCTGTGTAACCATCCATAGCAATTCTGTGTTTTCATGTATATTTTTTCCTTATCATGGAATCAGGAAGAAATGTTGAGGAGAAGGGACTTACAGGATTAGTAATCGAGTCAAAAGGTATCTTCTTTTTTACGATATTTTTTTTGTGTGAAATATTGAAAAGTGTAGGATTAACAATTTTACATTTTCTGGTTTTGATTTCTCCTATGCTTTTGATTTTATTTCTTTTAAATTGGTGCTCGTTGCAGATCAACTTGCATCAGAAAGCAGCATACCTCTGTCACCCCAGTGGCTTTATGCCAAACCAAGTGAGGCCAAGGTAGTAGATTATAGTTTGTTGGGACATCTTTTTTATAATTGTTTTACTCATACCTTGCATTGATGGTATTTTGATGCTCCGATTTACTATTTTGTATAAACAACTTGTTCTCCGGACATGTCACCTACGAAGCACAAATACTTCTTAGATGCCACTAAATGTATGCCTGACAAGTTTTAGCTTTATCATCAATCATGCAATATACAAGTGGAAGAACTAATGATTAACTACATAAAAGGATTTTGTTATACATTATAGCATATGCTCCATCAGAAATTCATACTGAATCACATTATAATAAATAGTTATCTGCAAGCTGACTCAATTTAATTCTAAAAAAGTAATATCATCATGACATATCATAT
The DNA here is from genome assembly GCA_036897545.1 of Pelargonium fulgidum. Lineage (NCBI taxonomy): Eukaryota > Viridiplantae > Streptophyta > Magnoliopsida > Geraniales > Geraniaceae > Pelargonium > Pelargonium fulgidum. Next base: position 3,497 of record JAYMTE010000672.1, read on the forward strand.
TCTGGTTTTCCAATGATTAGTTTATCACTTCAGCCATGTTGATGGACACCCATATCCTGTATGCTCCTTGTTCTGTGCTGCAGTAATATCATCTCCGAATATTCTTGTTAACAAAATGATTTTCTTTTAGAATTTTCTTTCTTTCAATGTTGTTTTGCATTTTTGTTTCAGTTATTTAGTCTGGGCTTAATGTTAAAAAGAGTTTTATTGGTCATAAATAATGTTGATTTTAGGAAGCATAGTGCTTGAATGGATATTGTAAGAACATATTCTGAGCTCTTCTGTTAAAACAGACCCTTCCTTATCCTTGCAATCGAGTTAGACCATTTTGTTGCAACAACTTCACCATTAACTGTTACTTGACAGACAGGTCTAGTGTATGTCTCAACCATGTTTGTAATTATGTTTAACAGGAGATGCGTCCTCCAAATTCTTCTCTTGGAAATGGTACGGATCTCAATCAAAAGGAAGCTTGGCGTTTGGATGCATCTGAGGATAAGAAAGATTGGAGAAGGAATGTCACTGATGGTGATGGTAGTCGCCGCTGGCGAGAAGAAGAAAGAGAAACTGGCTTGATTGGCAACCGAAGAGATCGCCGGAAAATGGATCGGCGTATTGACACTGTGTCCGCTAGAGAAGCAATTGACAATAGAGCTGTGCCAACATCTGAAAGATGGCATGATGGTAATACTCGTAACTCTGGGGTTGAAGCACGTCGTGATGGTAAGTGGACATCTAGATGGGGTCCTGAAGAGAAAGAGAAAGAATCTCGAACTGAAAAGAGGACAGATGTGGAGAAGGAAGATGCTCACGACAATCAGGCTTTTGTAGGCAGCAACCGCACCACTACCGAACGTTATTCAGACTCACGTGATAAATGGAGGCCACGTCACCAAATAGACGGACATTCTGGGGGTCCAACTCCCTACCGCGCTGCACCTGGATTTGCACTTGAAAGAGGGAAGACAGAGGGTGCAAATATTGGATTTGCTGTAGGGCGTGGAAGGTCAAATGCTATTGGCAAGTCTTCATCTGTGGGCATCATCGGCGCTGCTCATTTTGAGAAGAATGGAAGTTTCCTTGGAAAACCAAGTTCATCTGATACATTTTGCTATCCAAGGGGGAAACTTCTGGACATATATCGTAGACAGAAGCTTGAACCCTCATTTGGTGTCAAGCCTCAGGAGATGGAGGAGTTACCACCTATAACTAAAACAGGCATGATAGAACCGTTGGCTTTTGTTGCTCCTGATGAAGAAGAAGAGGTAATGATATGGAACCATTACATGTACACTTGATGCTGTCATACTGTTTTTGTGCACTTGGCTATAAGATTTTACGTTCTGTAATTATTTTTGGAATAATTAGCTAAATTGTTTACATTTTGTCCTATGATTGGGAATACACTACAAACAGGGTATTCTTAGTGAGATGTGGAAGGGAAAGATAACAAGTAGTGGGGTGGTTTACAATTCATTTAAAAATGGGAGATCGACCGAAAATGTTACAGGTAAACCACATAACTGATTTTCCCTACCACATTATCGTTTGTCTGGAAATCCAACCTATTCCTTCTGTAGGTGTTGGAGATGTGGAACCTAGTGGGGGGAAACAAGGTATCATTCCCTCACTTATTGCTGAAGATACTTTGGGCATCCCATCTGAAATGACAAAGGATGATGCATATCAAGGTGACGATGATAGTAGATCATGGAATTATGGTTCGCATATCGGTTTAGTTAAAGGTAACTGTTTGTTATTTCTTGAAAATCTACTTATGTAAATAAAATATGTAAGTTACTGTTGTAGCCCCTTATGCATTTGAAATAATTAGTCTACTTCACTTATGCCAGTGTGCTTTGTGCAGATCCTGATTATAGAGAAGGGGATAAAACTACTGTGGACAAAGATAAATTGGACCCAAAAGTTTCCAAAAGTAATGGTTTTTCTGGGGCCAATGATACTGCCGGTGAAAGTTTTCAAATGATGGACTCTCTTACTAATCATCCCCAGATTGATGTTGGTGATACTGGCACTGGCTTTGACACCAGATCCAAGCTTCTTGATGATTCTAGATCTTTTGCTGGGCATGATGGGAATCAAAATATTGTTCATTTTGGGAGAAATGGTGATGGGAAAGAATTAGGTGGCGGTATCCTACCTGAGGAGTTAAGTTTGTATTACCTTGATCCTCAAGGGGAGATCCAGGGTCCATTTCTTGGTGTGGACATTATATCATGGTTTGAGCAAGGATTTTTTGGAATAGACTTGCCAGTCCGCCTGGCTGATGCCCCAGAAGGAACTCCTTTCCTAGATTTGGGTGAGGTAATGCCACATCTGAAAGGTGGAGACTGGTATGCTAATAGTGGTGATCTAAACTCTATTCCAGAACAATTTGGCTCTTTGGGAGGAAAGTTGGAGGCTAATTTACCAACTTCGGTTCCAATCCTGGATAATACTAATTCATCTTCCATTGGTGACTTGTTCCGACCATTGTCTGAGTTTAATATCCCTGCATCTCAGCATATTCATTCGAGAATTCATGAACATGAAGCTCCCTTACAGCTGCCTAAATCTGAGGGTTCAAGCTTTAATGATTTCATCACACAGGATGAAGGTTGTGAGTTTATTAGTTTATTTATTTATTGAATTGATTTTCCTTGATGATGTGCTTTTACTTGCGTATGCTATGTTATATCATTAGACCTAGTCTTAATGGTAAGTTTATTTCTTTATATCAGAGATTGTATTTCCTGGAAGACCTGGAAGTAGTGGTCATACAATTGGAAGATCTTCTGGAAGCTTTCATGATACTAATACAAATCTTATTGGCCGCCACTCTCTCTCAGATGATCTAACAGACCCTGGAATAAATCGGAATGATAGTAAACTTCATCCCTTTGGACTTTTATGGTCTGAGCTTGAAGGAAATCAAACAAACCACACACTATCATCCAGTATGCCATCTGGTGCAGGAAAAGCTGCCCCATTCAGTGGCATGGGTGATCAGGTTATTGTTCCAGAGGCATGGTCTGATGTTTATCGGAAAAATACACTCGCTGAAACCAACCTATATGAAGAGGCCATGGGTGGTCGGCATTTGTCACGCATGGAATTGGAAGCCAATCGTTTTGATATAGCAGACCAGCTTATGTTAAGGCAGCTTCAGCAGCAGCAGCTCCAACAACGAAATATGTTGTCACATACACATTTGAAGGATCCGGTTTTGGAACATCTGTCGAATCAGAATCACATCCACCCCCAGCAGCTAGGCAGCCATCCTGTCCCAGATTTGGAACATTTGTTGACACTTCAGCTACAACAGCAGCAGCAGCGGCAGCTTCAGCTCCAGCAGCATCAGTTGCAGCAACAGCAGCAGTTTCATCAACAGCAGAAGCTCTTGCAGGAGCAACAACAGTCTCAAGTTCGCCAGGCACTTCTTGAGCAGTTGCTGCATACTCAAATGCATGATCCTGCCCTTGGGCAGTCACGTGTTGATCCTATCAGAACTAACAATGTTCTAGATCAGGTTTTGTTAGAGCAGAACCTTCTACTTGAACTTCAACAACGTTCTCATCATCCTCCAAGGCATGTTGATCCATCTTTAGAGCAATTTATGCAAGCTAAATTTGGTCAGGTACCACAGCAAGAGCATCAAAGGGATTTGTTTGAGCTAATGTCACACGCACAGCATGGGCAAATGCTACCGTTGGAGCATCAGATTCTTCAAGAACAGCTTCAGGCAAGGCAGCTTTCTATGGGTTTGAGGCAGCGGAATGACATTGAAGAAGAGAGGCACATTGGTCCAGTGTGGCCTGTTGATGAAGCTGATCGGTTTTACAAGGGTCATCCTGGTAATCATCGTAGTCATTCATCAGGTTTCGGTCCACTGGATTTGTATCAACAACAGCTAAGACCATCTCATGATGAGCAGCTGAATCATCTTGAGCGGAACCATTCATTTCAGGAAAGAATTCATCATGGGCTTCATGATCCTGGTTCATTGCCCCTTGATTGGACAGTACCGTCACCTAATGGTGCTCCGGGGTTGAACCTGGATGTTGCGAATGCCATGGCTAGGATGCATGGTTTAGATATGAAGGACGCGAGTGCACGTTTGCAATCTGGTGCTCCATTGGGAATATTTTCTGGTGTCCACCACCCTCATAATCCTCACAAATCCTTAGTTCCTAACCAGTTTCATGTTTCACCCTTGGATGGGATGGATGGCCGTAGGTCTGAGAGAAATGAGCAGCTTACCAATGATTGGATGGAATCTCGGATGCAAGAGTTACACATCAACTCTGAGCGACAGAAAAGGGAGTCAGAAACTAATAGGATGTCTGATGATCCAAGCTTATGGATGTCAGAAGGATTCAATGATAATAAGTCGAAGCAACTATTGATGGAGTTACTCCATCAGAAATCTGTCCATCAGCCTACTGAATCACCGGATGTGATGGATGGGTCTTCCTTTGAGAGAAGGGTTCCATCTAGTGTATATGCAGGGTCGAGCTCTACAGACCACCTCTTTAGTCATATTCCTGACCAAGAAGCAGGTCTTAGTAACTCATTCACTGTAGGGTCTTATGGTTCTAGTTCATGTGATCCACCACAGATCTCTTCAGCTCAAGATCAGGATAGTGGTTTCGAAATCAACGAAAAATTGCCTTTTAGATCTGACTTTGAAGCATTGTGTGAGTCTGAGTCATTCTTGTCAGGCATCAATGACTCTACTCAGGAGATCTACTCAAATTCTAATATGAATGATATTGGCAAGACCTCTGTCAATAAAGAGTTCTCAGTGGTGGATGGGAAGAAATCTGGGCCCAAAAGTGAGCGTTTGACAAAGAGGCCTGTTGTTGACAGTCAAGAAAGCAAAGATGGGCAATCAGGTGGGAGTGTAGGCTTCTACAGTGACAAGATTGGACCATCTAACTCATTCACAGAGGAAAAGCCCAAGGATCGGTAAGTTTCTGAATAGTCATTGAAATCTGGGTAGCTGAATTCATTTTAGCGGTGCTATACATTGTGAATTTGTGATTGCCCAGGTATCATATGTAGAGCTAATTCTTGGTTTAAAGTGGCTATTTATTTTGCCCTTGGTCAAGATGATGCCTAGTTTTATGTGAATTGTGACTGACTGCCATATGCTGCTAATTACCCACACAGTTATGTTTAAAAAAAGTAAAAAAAAATAAAAAAAACAAATCTTTTTTATAAATTGATATGGAATGTTACTGGTGTATGTGATAGTTTGAAGACAATCGTTTATATATCCAAGAAACAATGGTGGAACTGTCTGGTTTTCTTTGGATTGCTTGGGGGCACCCCTTTGAGTCTGATATTTGATCGATGCTATTTATTGATCTGCTGTATGTGTTCTGAGCTACCAACCCAACCCTGTCATACTAAACTACTTTATGAATTCTGACCTTGAAGGATTTGTGATATAGGTAGTAACTTGGGCATGATAATTCCAGCTATAGCATGAAGTAGAAGGTTAGTGTGCAGTATAAGAAATTCTAGACTTGCATGGAAATAAAGTTCTTGAATCTATCTGCTGATAATTTGATTATTTGGCATAGGACTTTGGTACAAATAACTGGCTGAGTTTTGAGTTTGAGCACTCTTGTCTGTGATACCTTTTACTTCAGGGACAGTTTACTGTCTTACACCCTGATGGTATGTAAGAAACAACTGAACAAAGCAACAAGATTTCCTTGTATTCATAATAATTATAAATTATTTCGTTTGGTGGACTGATATGATTCTCTTTATGGCACTTGGATCTCTTCATATCCATCATCTATAATCTTTTTGTAAACTGGAGATGCCTTTCCAAGCAAGTTCATTTTTTTTCCTACAGGGATACGTTAATTTGTTTAAACTGATCAGATGACTTGCATTTCTGTTATTTGTTGGTGCTGTTATCAGATTCCCTCATTGTTTATATTCTGTTGTTTTTGAATTGTAGCTATTCAGCATGCTTGATGATTTTTCTTTTAAACACATCTTGTTTGACAGGGTGCCTGTCATTCTATCCAAAGGACACGATAATATCATGCTGCGACGTCCGCCAGTCTCCCGTGCCTCATCATCTCAGGAAGGATTGTCTGAGCTATCTTCTGATTCAGTTATGAGAGCGAAGAACTCTTCTAGTGGTGCTCCTGATGGTATGTGTCCTTTCTCAAAAGCATGTCTAGAACAAATATGTTTTTCTGCCCTCCCCCTTTTATATATTCTTCTACAATTGTCAGTGACATCCTGTTTCCCACGTAGTCTCACTGGCTAAAAACTAAGCAAATAAGAGTTCTGCTATTTGCACTTGGGTTAATGTAGAGTCGTAGACTGTAGCAGATCTTTTAGTAATGGGTAACTTATGTTATGAATTCTTCAGCTGGAAGACGGGACCAAGTTGGGAATTCAGCGAGCCAAGGTGCAGATATGGGTGCATCTGGCAAGAAAGACTTTCAATTCCGCCGCACTGCCTCGTGTAGCGATTCTGATGTCTCGGAAACATCATTTATGGATATGCTGAAGAGCAACTCAAAGAAGACTGCTTTGCCAGAAGCCCACACAACGGGAGGGACTGCAGAAACATCGGATGGTACACAAGGTGGGCGAAGTGGCAAAAAGAAAGGAAAGAAGGGTCGACAGATAGATCCTGCTCTCCTCGGTTTCAAAGTTACAAGCAACCGTATAATGATGGGTGAGATACAACGTGTAGATGATTAGCAAATTGTACCTTGTAAAAACTGTTTCTTGTATGATTTTCATTTATTAGAAGCTTGTATAGGATTAGAAGAGCTTCAACTGAAGATTCAATTTTCTTGATGGGTGGGGTGACAGGAAAGCATTGGACGCGTCATGCTGAATTCTGTATAGACGGACAATGACTCATGATTGTAGAGAATTTTGTTTAATTAAAAATTAAATTAAATTTCATGTCAATGTCAATATTAGTTAACGGTAAAGTTACAAAATTGACCAATTTGGAACGAATTAGGATACTAAGAGGACCAAATTGGACCGAAGAACAAATGAGGTTGCCTGATCAATTGATCTAGACCGTATTGGCCTATTATCCTTCAGAGGGGTTATATGCCTTCTAACCGGAATCCCGAGGATGGAATCTCCTTACCAGAAAGAATACTGACTGGAGTTCAGAGTTTATGAATTCAGCAATATGCAATGGCGTATTCGAAGAGGAGTGTCAGCATTTGATTTGGAAGTTCCCTTTACGACCATTGAAAATGGTATGGCCTCGCCTGAATCGTAATAGTTATCGATTCGGAAAGGATATACAATGGATGTCTCGGATCTGCCTCCTGAATCAAGCCACAGTAGATGTTAATGGGATCGATAGCTACTTTTCGGAATCTGACTCGGAGCATTTCTATACTTCTGCATCTGAAGATGACGTCCCTCATTCAAATGAGTGCATACTTATTCTGGGAGGTATGATGATACATGTCCTACTGAAACAGAATTTGAAACTTGCTATCCTCTTGCCTAGGAGGCAAAGATTGACCCCGTGGAAAGTTTGGATCAACCAAGCTTTTCCAGCAACGTCCGGATTTGTATGCGTTGAAACTACTATATATAGATTAGGCCAATAAGGCCATTTAGATTCATTTGTATGCGTTAAAAGTAAGGCACAACTCTTGAAAAATTAATTGTGTACACCTATCAATGCACCGTTGATGCTTTCAAGCATATTGGTTGTCATAGTGTAACGGCCTGAAAGTTTAGGAAGACCGTTTGGCACTTAGATCTTTCTAAGTTAGCCTTTGAACTATAGAATGAGACAAACTTGAGAGAAGAGACAAATTGGTATATTGATCCAATAATGGGATAGTCATTTCTACACAGTCCCAACACCTATATTCTCTTCTAACAACTTTTGACATTCTCCAGTTGTCCTACACATCTCAACAAAAACTAACTAGATATGGGCTTAAATAGAAATGGGCCTTTCTTACAAAGAACGCCCCAAATTCGTGGGCTAGCCTAATAACCCAAAACATAACGTAAACTAAACTTGCAAGTAACGAAATTAGGAAATTCAAAAAGGGTCTGTAACAAATGCTGCTTCCTTGAATTGATCCTTGGCCTCAAGGATCGAAGTTTGGGAATTTAGTCTTCATCTCCTTCCAACTTTCCTATGTTACATCCTCTGTGAAACCATTAGCCCATTGCACTAACACCTATGTATGAGCCTGACTTCCCTTATTAATCATTCTTCTTTCGAGAACAGCTACTGGCACTTTGGCGAGATTGCCACTGTCATCCACATTTGGAGGCTCAAAACACTCTTTCACTGATCCATGGAATTCCTTTAATTGTGATACATAAAAGGTGTTGTGGATTTTTGAATGAGATGGTAATGCCAATTGATAAGCCACTTTTCCCTTTTTCTTCTCCACCTGATAGGGACCATAGTACTTGGGTGCCAACTTCTGATTGTGCCTCTTTACCTTAGATGATTGCCTGTAAGGTTGGAGTTTCAGCCATACCCTATCTCCTTCTTCAAACTGCCTCTCACTCCTTTTCTTATTGGCTTGCTATTTCATCCTATTTTGAGCTCTCGCCAGGTGATACTTGAGTAGCTTGAGAGTTTGTTCCCTTGGTGTCAGACTTCTATCAATGATATCAACCACAATGTCCCCACTTATATATGGTATATGAACAGAAGGTACTTGTCCATATACTATCTCATAAGGGGAGAATTGACTTGCACTGTGAAAAGTGGAATTGTACCACCACTCAGCCAAGGGAATCCATTTGCTCCATTCTTTGGGATGATCATTTGTCATACATCTCAAGTAAATCTCCAAGCACCTATTCACTACTTCTGTTTGACTATCAATTTGAGGATGTTAAGCAGTAGATAAGTGAATCTTGACTCCCTGTAACCTGCATAATTCTTCCCAAAATCCACTTGTAAATATCTTATCCCTGTCTGATACAATGCTCTTCGGCATCCCATGAAGTTTGAAAACCTGATTCAAGTATAATTGAGCCACAATCACAGCAGTATATGGGTGAGAGATGGGAATGAAGTGTGCATATTTACTCATCCTGTCAACTACAACCAATATCACCTCCTTGCCTTCGGATTTTGGTAGGCCTTCTATGAAATCCATGGATACATCTAACCAAACTCCTTCTGGTATGGGAAGTAGCTGCAAGAGTCCAGGGTAAGCTTGGTTATCATATTTGTTTCTTTGACAGGTTGTGCACTCTCTTACCCATTGCTTGACTGATTTCTTCATTCCTTTCCAATAAAGCATAGTTTGTAGCCTTTTATAAGTGGCATGCACCCATGAGTGACCCCTAACTGAGCTATTATGAAAGTAGCTTAATATTTCCCTTCTCAATTCTTCCTCTTTGCCAACCACTAACTTTCCCTTTCTTAATAGCCTTCCTCGGTTCCAGGTAAATTTGGGGTGAAGTGCATTGTTTCCCTTCTGTAACTCCTGAATGATCCTTTTGAGTTTATCATCAATATGCTAAGAAGCCTTAATTTTATCCATCACCTTAGTCTGTACAAAAGATAAACTGAATACAGAGCTGACTTGTTCCTTTCTAGACAATGCATCAGCTACCCTGTTACTTGCACCTTTCCTGTAGCAAACTTCATAATCATACCCCATCATCTTTATGGCCCATTTGTGTTGAGCTGGTGTAGCTGCTTTATGATCTAACAGAAACCTTAAACTTTGGTGATTTGTTTTAATTTGGAAGTGTCTCCCCACTAAATAATTGTTCTACTTCTTTACTGCCATTAGAATTGCAAGCATTTCCTTCTCATATACTAACATTGCCTGGTGTTTAGGTCCCAAAGCTTTACTGAAATAAGCTATTGGCCTACCTTGTTGGGTCAAAACTGCTCCAACTCCTAAGTCTGATGCATCAGTTTCCACTACAAATAAAAGTGAGAAATTAGGTTGGGCCAGGACAGATGCTGTTGTCATAGCAACCATAAGTTTTTCAAATGCCAATTGAGCTTCATCTCCCCACTGAAAGTGGTTCTTTCTAAGCAATTGTGTTAGAGGTCTAGCTACTTCACCATAACTTTTCACGAATCTTCTATAATAACCAGTTAAGCCCAAAAATCCCCTCAACTCTTTGACATTCTTGGGTGTAGGTCATGACAAAACCCTTTTAATCTTTCTTTGATCCATACTTACACCCTAGTGAGATATAACATGCCCTAAATACACCACTTCAGTTGCACAAAACTCACATTTGGACCTCTTTAGCACCAGTTGATGATTCATAAGAATTTCGAATGCTATCCTCAGGTGTTGTATTTGTGTTTCTAATGATGGAGAATAAATCAAGATATCATCAAAAAAACCAATATGAACTTCCTCAAATGTTATCTAAAAACCTCATTCATAAGACTTTGAAAACTAGAAGGGGCATTAGTTAGGCCAAATGGCATAACCAGGAACTCGTAATGCCCTGAATGAGACCTAAAAGCTGTCTTATGGATATCTTTCTCATCCATCCTGATTTGGTGGTAACCAGACCTCAGATCCAGCTTAGCAACTTCTCCACCAGAGGTATATAGAAAATTTCTTTGATGGTCACTTTGTTCAATTGTCTGTAATCAATGCATAATCTCCAGGTTCCATCTTTTTTTTTTTTTTTTACCAAAATGATGGGGAAAGCAAAAGCACTAGTATTGTTTCTTATAATCCCGCTTCTAGCATCTCTGTAATCATCTTCTCAATTTCATTCTTCTAAATAGGTGGGTACCTATATGGTCTTACTTTAATTTCTTTTCTTTCTTCCACAAGAGGAATCTTATAGTCATGTTCCCTCTTAGGTGGTAGTCCTTTTGGATCCCTAAATAGCACCTCAAATTCCTCCAATAACTGCTCCATCTGTTCTGGTAACGCTAAAGCTGTTTTCTTATCCACCATATCTTCTAATACTCTATTGATTATTATGGCACAACCAATAGAACCTTGTGATGCAGTTAAGGATTTCAATGTTGAATGATCTATGTTGTGCATCAACTCAACTATTCCCTCCTTCAAACTTCTCAAGGTTACAAGCTCATTGTTGTATAGAAACTGCATAGTTAAGTTACTGAAATCCCAAGTAATTGTGCCAAGAGTTACTAACTATTGGATTCCCAACACCATATCACACCCTTATAATGGCAGTAACAGAAAATTAGATGACATTTCAACATCTTGTACCTCCCATTTCAGATCTTTACACTTCCCTCGTGTCCATAAGTGCTCCCTATTAGCCACAGCAACACTTGTTTTTGGAATGAGATGAGTCACACAACCAACTTTCCTTGCCACAGAGTTGTTTATGAAATTATGGGTGCTACCTGAATCCACCAATATGATCAGGTTTTTATCCTTGAATTGTTCCCTTCGGCTTCATAGTTTGGTACCTCAGTGCTCCCCATAAGGCATGTAGGGATATTTGGGGTTACCTTGCTTCAGCCCTTATCTGGCCTCCTTCATTTTCCCCCAAATTAGGGATTTTATTGTTCACTTCCTCTTCTTCCACAACTTCCATAGAATCCTCCCCCAACATCTGGTAAAACTGGGCTTGCATATCATAGAATTGGCCTCTCCTACAATTGTGACCATAGAAATATCTAGCCCCACAGTAAACACATAAACCTTTTGCTTTCATCTCATCATGTTGTTCTTTTGAGGGTAGGTTGGGGTTTGGTTTAGTGTAGGTGGTATTGGATTTATGAGGTGTTCTTTGGTATTGGTTTTGTGGTCTGGCATTGGTATTTAGGTATGAATTGAACGATGGTCTTTGCTGGTTTGGGTTTTGTGGACTGGGAGTAGGTAGGAGTGCAATATTGTTGAAATTGGGTCTGGTATTTGTTGGGTTTGTTTGTTGGTTTGTAGTGAGAGTGGTTCTCTGAGTGTAGGATGACTTTTTGAAGGTAGGGTTTGCATTTCTCTCCAATTTTTTTGCCAAGGCCAAGGCATGGTTCAAACTAGATGGTGAAAATAACCTCAGTGGCTGCTCAATATCTGGTTTTAAATTACTGATAAAGGCATTAATTGCATAGTGCTCAGGTAGTTTTAGCTGATCCAGGATGCATTCAAAAGAATCAAAGTATTCATCAACAGAAGATGAGTGTTTAAGGTTCATCAAATCAGACATGGGGTCAAGGTACTCTATGTCATGAAACCTTTTCCTAAGTTGCTCACTGTAAACACCCCAATCAATTTCAGATAATGCTACTCCCTCTCTTGTTTTCATGAATTGACTGTGAAATTTCAAGGGTTTTCCAACAAAATATAGCATTGCCTCCCCTACTTTCTCAGACTCAGACACCTTAGCAGCAAAACAATATTGTTCGAATTGTAATTTCCAACCCAGAAAATCATTACCCTCAAACTTAGGTCTTTCTCTCTTATGGGTTACAAAATCAGAAACAACTCAGTGGTCTGGAGAGCTAATATTACCCAGCAAGGATTCATTTTGCCCAAATCTAACATTAGCAACAGTAGTAGTAGAAGGGGAAGTGGTTTTACCTCTTGGCTCTCTCAGATGCTGTATAATCTCTCCCATATCTTTGTTAGATTTCTCTATATGAGCTTTCATGATATCTGTGTTCCCCTTGATGTCAATCTACATCCTGTGCATTCCATTGGTAACTGCTTACACTTGCAGTTTAAGTTCTGAAATCTTCTTCTGGGATGAAGCCATTTCCTCTTGCAATCGAGTGATAGCTAGATTGGTGTTTCTTGTCATGCCTAGACCGGAGCTCTGATACCTTTGATATGATGCTTACCAAAACAAAGATTAAACTGTAATAATTTTGGGAATCTTATAATGAAATCATAAGCAAGCAATCAGCTTTAGAGAAGAGCTGAATAGGTGAAGGTGAAGAACAGAGGTAGAAGAAGATAGAATGAGACAAACTTG
>JAYMTE010000673.1:0-16425 GCA_036897545.1 Pelargonium fulgidum
TGCTTAATTATGCAGTCTACGGTCAACTTTAACAAGTGTGATTAGCAAAACAACCGCCACAAAATTGTATGGAAAGAAAAAAAAAGAATGAATGACAGAGTAATGCAGAAATGGCATATCACAGTACAACAAAATCAATCAAGCAACCACGAATCAAGCTAAAATATAAACATATGGAGAAAGAGATTATACAAGAATACGATCTTTTCTTTGAGATGTTGGTGATGACTTGGAAAGAGCGGGGACCGAAGGGAAGTGAATTCCTAGTAATGTTACACCATCGCTCTCAATTTCTAGGGTTTGCCTGGAGAGAAAATTTGGTACTGTTTATTGATGACAGAGAAATAAAAAGGTAAATATGTGCAAATTTCAAATTTGTGTAAGATATAGAAACATCAATTTACATTTCAACGAAGGAAAAAAAAAACTATCTATCCTTTGGCCTTTCCAGAAAATTTTGTAGTGACTTTCGAAGAAAATTCGCTAGTATGTACACATCATACAATCATTTTTTCAAAAAAATTCATTTTCACTGAAAATGATTTCAAAATTTTAATTTCCAACCAAACACAAACACAAAAATCGGAACCAAATAAGGAAAAAAAAAACAAGAGAATCAATTCAAACAACTGACAAATCTCCACTGTTGAGATTCTCCAGAAGCTTCCTTTGCTTTGAAACTTTCAGATCCGCCACCAATTCAACCGCCCTTTCTCTATCTTCCACCGCCAGCATCAAATGCTCTCAGAATCATGAATTAATTCTACCAAACCTAAAGATTTTTCAAAAATTTTGAATCACTTTGGATTTCGTTACCTTATAGCGATGAACATCGTAGATAGTGACAAATTCGTAGTAGAAAATGGTGAGCGGAGCCGTACCGCCAGCTACGGTGTCGGGCAGTACTCTCCGGCAGACAACTAGTAGATCCGGCGCAATCACCGTTTTGAGCCCTAGAAATGAAAAATGGAACTCGTTAGTCGGTATATGAAAATTTTGTGGAAGACTACTAAAATGAAAATTTGTGGAAAAAATGAAGGATAAGGCCTGTTGGGCTCTCTCATGAGAATTGAGATCACATAGGAGATGGCCCACTGGGTTGTTGCTTCTAGTGCCACATAGAAGACGACTTAGATTTGGCCGTCTCCTAAAGTCTAATTTCTTGTAGTGGACAATTTAACAACATGAAGATGAAAGACATCTTCAAAGTTGCTATATCATTATATGAACTTTCTGACAATAGATCTAGCAATAGAGAAGAGAAAACAAATGTTAGATTTTTTGGTTGTTGTTTACTATCTAAGCAAATTAGTACACATAAGCATAAAATATGTCATATCATCACGTAACATCCATGTCAACATGTCCAAATAGTCATGAAGTTAACTATATGTATTAAATTGAGTTAAAATTAAAAGTTGATGTACCGAATTGCTATTTTAAACTTTTGTGTACTGAATTGGGTATGAAGACAAAGTTCATGTACCTATGGTGACATTAATCCTATGTAAAGTAGCAATTTAAAAGTGGAGACAAAAAAAGTAGGAATGAAGAGTTTATCTCCTAACATAAAGCTATAAACAACACCTTAAACCACTTCACTAAATGAGATTTTGTTATTTATTGATCCTATTTTATGAGTATTAGTATAAAAACACAATGCAAAAGACAATAAAACAAACTTTATTAAAAGGAAGAGTTGAACTCCTAACCTAAAGGAATTATAAAAAAAAAAAAAAAAGCCTCTAGCCATTGAAACAAATGAGAATTAATTCATAATTAGTCATATTGTGTGTGTGTGTAAGAGTAGGAATGTAAAATACAAGAAAACTAATCATTTGCTGAGAATGCAGAAACAATCATTTGATGAGGAGTCACAAGTTGAACAAAAGGAGAAGCACTTTGTGTGGCATGTGTTGTATCAACAGCGGCTCCAGCACTTGAAGATCGAATTGAAGTTGTGTAGGCTATCTCAGATTTCTTGGGAGATCAAGCAGGACATTCCTTGATGATATGAACTTCATTCTTGCAGTAGTTGCAGAATTTTTTTGGACAATTGGAAGCATAATGCCCAAATTCTTTGCATGAAAAACGTTGTACGGTGCACATATCTCAACCCCTTGGCTTACCTTGTGCTGCATAAGCCACAGTAACATATGCAGATTGTTATTCTTTCAAGGTGTTTAGGGTAAGGAGACACTGCTCCTCTCAAAGCAAATCATTGAGACATCTATCCAAAAAAGGAATAGGTTCTCGGTTCATCAAGCTAGACCTGATTACTTCAAATTCAAGTCTCAATTTCATAAGAAATTGATCCCTTTTAGTTGTTCCATGAGCTGTTTGAACAAAATTAAGACCTTCAGCGGGTAAGAAAACATAAACAATATCAGTTTACTCAGTCCATAGATTCATGAAACAAAAGTAAAAGTCAGAGATAGAGAGATTATCATGTTGAAGTTTAGCTAGGTCTAGTTTAAGTTGGAATTGTCGAGCAGTATTTTGTTGACTGTAGATTTTCTTGAAATGATTCCATATCTCAGCTACAGTTTTGAAAGGTCAGAGATTCAAGACAATGTTAGATTCAACTGATCCTAGAATCCAACCCACGATTTAAGCATCTTTGACGCCCCCTTGGCATGCTCAGTCTCGTCTTTGGTTTTGTCAAGAACAGGAGTAATGCCATCAATATGGCCCCACAAGTCTCTTCCTTTGACGAAAATCTCAAAGTTGATGGCCCACACAGAATAATTTTTGCCATTAAAGCAAAGCAAGAGAGCATCATACTTATCTGAAGACATGAGGCTGAGAAAATTGATCAAGAGTTCCTAAGAACAAAGAGTTTGAATGAAAAAGAGACACTATATATAAGAGATCATAATTGGGGCTCTGATACCATGACAATGTTTTGAGGGAAAAACTTGAGTCTTCTCTTGTGGAGAGTCACTATTATATAACAAAGGGGCAAACTGATTTTCAGCCCTGACGTTATGCTAATTACATATCTGCAACCTATATTACAACTAAATCTACTCACTTTTAGGAACTAAATATTTACATATCACATAATCTACTCCATAAAATCTGCTAACAGTAATGAGCAGTTAATTACAACTAATTATGTTGACATTTGATGAGTTAAGTTCAATGCCTATTTTGAAATGGTTGCAAGATGTAGGATTAGATAGGTATTGTACAATGAATGATGATGTTTTTGTTGATTTGGTTAAATACTTTTACAATAATTGGGAAGGAGAACATACTCGGAAAAGACTTCAAATTTAGACATTTGTGAAGGACATGAAAATATATTTGGATGGAAATGTAATTAGACTTGCATTGGGGTTTAATGATCCAATTGAGGGTGAAGAACATTTGTATGCTAGGTTCCGCAAACTGAAAGAATATGATGAGGTGACAATATAAAATGTGTCTTCTGTTGTTTGCTGTTGGTGAGAGAGTTTGGTATTTGAATCCTTATAATCGATGTTACATAAGATTGTGACTAAATGTTTAATACCTAGGATTGAGTGTAAAACTATTGTTAGTTGCAAAGACGCGTGTATTGTGTGACACATTTTGAGAAAGAAAAGAATTGATATGTCATATTTAATTTTCAATTCGATGAGAATTATTGCTCGAAAAGGAGGGAAAAAAGCTTTATCTTATGGAATGATTATTACTAGGATTTTGGCTGAGTTTATGATATCATTTTAGGGTGAGAATAAACTTAGATTCAATGACACAAATGATGTGAATGTTAGAATGAGAATGAATTACATTGGTTATATACTTGAGAATGATAAATGGGTAACAAAAGCATCACCTTCGGTTGAGCTAGATATATTTCATTTACTAAATGGTGGTACTACTCCCATGAATTTGTTGAATCCATTGCCTTGTCGAACTTCTTTCAATGCAAAGATGGTTGTTAATTATCTAGAACAGGTTGCTAGTTGCACAGTGAATATGAAGGAAACAGTCATAGAAGAAGTTTTCAGATCATAAGACGATGAAGATACATATACAGATAGTTTCCCGACAGGTGAAGCAAATTTTATTTTTGGTGAGAATCAAAATGTGATATTAAAAGACTTGAAATTGTTTGACAAAAAGATATGTATGAAGATTGAGTTAGCTCACCAAAACAAAAAACAATTTCAGAAATTGGAGCGTCTAATCAATGAAGCCATATCTATAGTTTTAGATTTGAACTTTCTTTATGAAATAGTTTTTGTGAACTACCTACTATACATGACTTTTTTAAGGACTTGTTTTTGTGAGCAATAGGGCAAATGATATTAGCAGTGAACTAGTTTTGGTAAACTTTTAGTTTTAATGAAATTATTTTAGCAGGGAACTTGTTTTTTGTGAACTATTAGTTTTATTGATTATGTGTTAGCAGTGAACTTGTTTGTGATAACTACTAGTTTATTGAAAATTATCATAGTAGTGAACTTGTTTTTGTGAACTATTAGTTTTATTGATTAATGTTAGCAGTGAACTTGTTTTTGATAACTACTAGTTTTATTGAAACACTACCTTAGCATTGAACAAAATTTTTGTTATTTATTAGTTTTATTAAAATTAGCTTAAGTACATATTGTGAACATAAACTTTGAGATGAAAAACTTATACATGATCATAAAGTCATTGATATGTAGTAGTAATTGCAATACAAAAGTAATACTTCTAATATTAACTAAGTCGTACTGCTTATATAAGAAAAAAAACTAAGTCATACTATTAATAACTTGTGCGAGCGAATCTCTAAACAAAGTCATATATTCGTTGTCAGCTTTCACTTTTCTGGATGAATCATGATTAACTTCTGTACCAGTTATCAAATGACCCTCATTTGTAGTTGAGGATTGTTTGAATTTGTGTGAATTTATTAAAATTTTGATTTTATTGGGTTTGAAACTTGCCCCACATCGGGCAAGTATGAGACTCTCTTTAAGTTTATATTGTTTATTCTTGTGATTGGGTGTGGCCTTGGGCTACCTACTTTTGTGGAGGAGAGAGGGTTTGCTGGTTTTGGCCCAACACGCGCCGCGGTCTGTCATACCGATCGGGCAGGTCGGGTCGGTGCGGTTCGGTGCGAGTGTATGAGTCTATTTGAGTATTAATTTTTTTACTGCACAAAACTCTTAGTTTGGATAAATTTTGAAATTAACCAAAAAGTTTGCTATTGAACCTATCTTCTCTCTTTGCGGTTTCCTTTTTTCTCCTTTTCCAGTTCGCACTTTTTAGACGTTGCAGATTTTTTACATTACAGATTTATTGGAAGTGAAAGTTTTATTTTTTGGCTATATATATCTGACGAATTTTGACTCTAAAAATACACAGAAAATCAGTTCTTCTACATCAGTTTTTCCATCAACTAAATCTTCAATTTTTTTAGAGCAATACAATTTTGTGAGTGTAGATCATGAATCGAATTCGAACAGTACACCTTGTTTTCGATTAAGAGTGAGTTGTTTTATCTTGGGGATGTTGAGGTTGATAGTCTGCAGTGCAAATTTTCAGGTAGTGCAGCGAAAATCTTAAAAGAGCGACCTAGTTTGTGCCTCATCCCATCAAGAACATTCAATTTGGTTTAATTTGCATTTTGTTCTAACAATGGCACATCTTCCAGTAGGAAGTAAGTTTCTTGCTCAGTAATTTTGAAAGCGTTGTCCAATTTATTTTGCTTTCGTATATAGTTATGGATAGTCATAGTAGCAACTATAATCCTCACCTTATGGTCGTATGCGAATCATTTATGCATGTCTTGCAATATTGCAAATCTGGCCTTCCATACTTTAAAACTACGATCTATAATATTGCGAATTGAAGAGTACAAGTAATTAAACTTCTCTTTCACACCTTGTGGTTCTCTAACGCTTGTGACTTGCCTTTACGGAAATCGGGAATATAATATCTTACATTCTCTCCAAAGAAGTTAAATACCCTCCAGTGTTTGAATTATTGCATCTCTAGAACATAATGTTTCTCTACATTGTATCACAAATAATGTTAGCAATTTAAAAAGTAATGAAATTGATAAACTTATTTTAATAATAATGCCTCCTAATGGATGAGGAGCATCCAGTTCCAGGTCTGTTAAAGCATTTGAAAAATTATTGCCTCAAGTGCTTATCCTTCTCATCTCGCCCAAAAAAAATGTGAAACACATATTAAAATCACATACAACCAAAATACTGAGAGTACATTTTTTTTACCTCTATATTTTGCTGATGCATCACCTCCCACACTAACCTCAACATGTGTTCCATCAATAACTTTCGATACAATTCTATAAAACATGAGTGTACTAAGTCGTGTGAACTATTAGTAACCATGACAATTTCAAGATGTTCAAAACATTACCTTGAATTGGATTAGTGTTGAGCATGACCCTTCAAATTTGAATGTATAACATAATTGTAGATAGGATCTAGGTTAATTATATCTCAGGACATCTTGATTAGTACCTTCATCATTTTATGAAAATGGCAAGATATTGTGTACCCTGAGTGATTGAAGATGGACTTCATAAATAAGTCTATTATCAATGTTATGTCCAATTTTCATGAGAAAAAATGCATCTGACTTGTGGACGATAACCCATCTAGATGCTTCTAACCCATACTTGCAACTCAAATCAGTGCACAATGGTAGGAATACTATTTTATGCACACTTAGTTCTCGATAGCATTGTGTAGTATAACTTTCTAATATTTACATTACGAACTTGTTGACGGAACAAACAGAAGAATACAAGCTATTAGACAATGTTGTTCATAATGGTGTATGAATATCATTCCTACTACAATACACAAACGATGAAGAGTAGATTTTTTTAATCCACTGACTTTGCTTCTAAAACTTTACAACTATCGCCTGAATCCAACAAATTGGATGTCGTAAGTTCCAACGACTTTGTCATATGGCCAAAAAATACATCATCAATGTCCATCTACAATTAAATATGGTTTAATAAATCATATACACATACGAGTATAAACTGCATTACATATATATTCAAAATCACATACAACAAATTGTTCTTACAAAAGCTATTTTGGAATACAAAAACAACATCAGAGTAAATACACTCAAAAGATATGAAGATATCATGTGCATTTGCTTAGGTACATACATATATATCTATATATAGTTAAACTAATTATGCGTGAAACCTCACAGCTCTGGTGGAATATTTCCTAGACGGGAATGGTAGGTTTGTATGGTAAATTTTAATTAACTTATACGCTCCTCATTGTCTTCATAGAATGAGAATAGTTCTCGATATCCATTTTTCATAAAAAACTGTGTTGCCTCATTCTATTAAACAAAACCGATGGTATCTCCTTGAGTTTTCTTAAGGATCGTAAGCACTTCGTGAATTGAGGACGTGTCTTTGTTACTAACACTTGATTTTGAAGCCATATTAGTTACAACCACTAAAAATTGATGCAACATGTCTTTCACTGGAGGAACCTTGACGAATGTTTTAGATTTGAAAGCAGTATTTTTCATATTTTTTTGACCAACTGACAATTTCGAGAACTTCACATCTTAAGAACTTTTTTCAGTTGACTCATCATCTTCAATATCATCTTGCACAACTTCATGATCGCCTATTTCTACGGGTTCGTCGGAGTGACCACTACCCTCAACATCAATTGATTCATTCATAACATCATCTGCAATTTTGTTTAGGTTGAATGCTACGTCACCAGATGCAATAACTTTGCGAAACGGCTCTGCATAGTACAACTCATATATATCGAGATTTTTTCCTCTATATTTATAAGAAAATTATAAGTGTTTATAACTAACAAATATCACAAAAATGAACAAAAACAAATTGTATCGTGTACCTATATCTTTCAATCCCATCATGCATCGTCTGCTTTAATTGTATGGTTCACTTAGTCATATTCAATACCAAATTCATTATATATAAGCCCACAGTAAGCATTCTATTCCATTTTCATGCTATCCCACTTGTTCTTTATTTGTTTCTTGTTAAAAACAAATATAGTGGCTGCAAACGTTTTCTTTACAAGATTACTTCATTCAGGACTAGTGAAATGAGATGCAGGTCTATTACTAGCGAATATTTCTTCCTTACAAGCTTTAATGAATTATTTTGTATCACTATATTTCCATGCAAATTTTTTTTTGTATCCAATCTTTTTCCTCAAGATTAATTACAACTGGCGTCTTCTTTTGACTTTGATGCTACGATTTTGAGCTCAAGAGACTCAATGGGGGAATTCATTATTCACATTATATTCTGGTGGACTCTAATGTGTATTTATCAAACCAGATGAAAATGGACGATAATTTGGAACACTATCAAATTCACTATAAGGGAAAAAGTTTCAAGATGGAAGTTGCCCAGTATTTGGATTATGATTCTCCATTTGTGGGTAATAAGGGACATTATTACTATTTTCCTCCATCTATATAGGAATGTTTAGTAAATAATAAACATCTCAAATCCTTATTTTCAATCTCATATATAAACGGAAAAAAATAAAAACATATAGGTCAACCTACTTAATTGTAGGTCGACGAACATATCAAAACTGGCTCACAACACTAGAGGTCGACCTACAATATGGGGTCGGCCTTCTATGCTACCAACACATTCATTGGTCGACCTCTAATGTATAATGGATGTCGACCTATTTTACTAGGTCAACCCAAAATAGCTTATAGTTCTGTAAAAACTGGTATTCAATCTATATTTTAATATAAAATCATCAAACTTACACATATACATCATCAACACATCTCCAGAACAATAACCAAACAAATTAAAAATTTTAAAACATATATTTAACTAAAAGGAAATTTTTCAGGGCTTTGTTTATCATCAACTTGGTGGAAAAGAGAGAGTGGTTTATTTTGCTGAAAGTTTCAATTCAAATAGAACTTCTTTTCAATTCAATTGGTGAGTTTTAAATGTAATTTAATTTATGTACATGAATGCTCCAACAAAACAGAAGATGAATCAATGCTCCAATAAGACAAATACAATTGAGGACAAATGAGGAATTTTCCAAAAGGAAGTGCAGAGCTCCTGTGGAAGGAGCTACAGCGTTAAAGAAGCTTTTCAGTGAAAAAATTGTCGAACAAAGAGATCATGTGGACGAAAGTTGTATCATAGCCGTCGAACTAAAAGGAGGCAAAAAGAGCCAAAGTTTTGTTCTTGAACAAGCACTTAATATTTGGAAAAGCACTATAGAATCCTAACTTAGTTCTCCATCATGGGCAATTTAGCAAATAACTTGTTTGTTTCTAAACCGGGTTCGCGTAAGCTGAGCTATCCGCTTTGCTTGTTAGGCTAGCCTAATACAACTATGAGTTCTATATTATAGTTTTTTTTTTCTTAGTTTTTATTCCTATTTAAAAATGTGTGCTTTGTTTTCAATTTGTATTTAGCAGTTTTTTTCTTTTCAAATTTGAAACTTATGGAAATTTTATATTTTTCGGGAATTTCAAGAGTTTTGAAGTTTTTAATGTCGAAATCTTCAAAGTTCTTGAACAATAATAAATAAATAATGAAAATAAGTTGATGACAAAGTCCCAAAATGGAGGACAAAATGGTAATTTTAGATTTTATATAAATTTTTTACTGTCAAAATAAGCCACGCTGCTGAGAAACAAAATAAGAATAAAAGGATTGATACGAAACAAAGTAAGGTTGAATAACATATTTAGAATAGGGTTACCAAAACAATTCATGTAACTCCTTTCACTCTACATATAATTCTCTTCATTGTCTCTTGTTTTGTAACAAGGTTACCATTACCAAAGAAGGCACCAAGAGAAAGGAGAGAAGTGAAATAAAATGAAGTTAAAGGGGACAGAATAGACATCCCCCGGAAATAAAGGAGGTCGTACCCAGAAAGCCATTTATATCAGATAAACTTGGTATACTATATTATATTTGGAATTTAACCAACAAACAAACCCTCCAAATCTCACAACAAATAACCATAGAATAATACTTCTATAGTAACAACAACAATAAACCAAACTCAACGCCTGTGTCTGTCTCCTTTATACATCATCTCTCTGCCACACATCACACCCAGCACCAGTCCTCTCCTCTACTGCACCTGCACAAACCCAGATGACAAAAAAGAAACCCACCTCCAAAAATCTATTCTTTTTTCTTCAATCCAATGCGAAAAAAGCCTGTCTTGATTTGATGTCTTGAACCCCCCATTTTCCTCCCAACAAAAAATATGGGTCCGACCCAGACTCAAATGAAGCAGTGGTCATGAGCTACTACACACAAACATAGTTTCAGTCTTGCTTGCATTTTTGGGTTTTTACTGTTGCTGCTGCTGTGATGGCGGGTTTGATCGATCTCAACACTGTGGAGGACGATGAAACGGCGCCGTCTTATGGGTCTTCTTCTTCTTCTTCAGTGTGTTTGGAGCTGTGGCACGCCTGTGCGGGGCCTCTCATAACCCTCCCCAAGAAGGGTAGTGTGGTGGTTTACTTTGTGCAAGGCCACCTTGAGCATGCCTCTGATTTTCCGGCTTCTCTCTCTGATCTGCCCTCACAGCTCTTTTGTAGGGTTGTTGATGTCAGGCTACATGTATGTTCATTGCAGCTTCTCAAATTGTTTTGTTCATTTATATGTCGTTCTTCTTTTTAGGGATTTGGGTTTTTTTTTTTAAAAAAAATTATGGGATTTTGTTGTAAAGAACATGTGGGAAGACAGAAATATGGTTTTGGGAACTTGTATATGTGCTAAACCCAGAAATTTGATGTTGTAATGTATGAAGCTTCAACTACTGGTTTTCCTGAATCTAGTGTGGAATGTGTGTGTTTTGGAGCAGGCTGAGGCTGCTACTGATGAGGTTTATGCACAAGTTTGTCTTGTTCCAGAAAGTCAGGTATGCTCTCTTCTAGATTGAGCTTCCAAGTCTTACACTGTTGTTACTTGATTTCAATGCTGGTGCTTTACTTGGGTTTAGTGGTTTGGTTCTCTCAAACCAAACTTCTAAGCTGTTTAAATCCAATCCTCAGTTTTCTTCTAGGTTTGTACATTTTCAATGCGTACTTTCGGTACAATGCTTTGAACTTCATTTCTGCGTGTTTTGTTCCTTACTTTAGTAGTAGTTTGTAGTAATATGTGTTTGATTTGGGTGAATTTTGTTTTGCATACTATTACATTGTAAAGCAAAATGAGCAGAAGCTGTGTGGAGAAATTGAGGCTGATATTGAAGAAGAGGATAGTGAAATGGTTATGAAGTCGACGACACCCCACATGTTCTGTAAGACTTTGACCGCTTCGGATACTAGCACACATGGAGGCTTCTCGGTACCTCGTCGTGCTGCTGAGGATTGTTTCCCTCCCCTGGTAATGATGGCGTGTTTTCTGCAAGAATTGCTAATGCATACATTTTAGGACTTTTTGTCTTTAGTTATGTTAATCTATGCATACATTAATGTTTTATGAACTTGAATTTGTAAGCTTTTTATATATATTGTTGTAGTTGTATGCTATGTTGAGTTTTGTTTTTTTCTACCGTAGGATCATAATCAACAGAGGCCTTCACAAGAACTTGTAGCCAAAGATCTGCATGGCTTGGAATGGAGGTTCCGACATATCTACAGAGGTATGCCATAAATCTCTTACTTTTCTAATGCTTTTTTTGTTGTTTTGATCAAATCTGAAATTATGGAGCAATTGCTGATTGATTGGCGTCTCTAAGTAACAAAAGGTTCTTTGCATTCCTTTTTGGTTTTAACAGGGCAGCCACGAAGGCATTTGCTCACCACTGGGTGGAGTGCATTTGTAAACAAGAAGAAGCTCGTCTCTGGAGATGCTGTGCTTTTCCTTAGGTATATAGCATTGCACTGGAAGCATTTTATCTAAATTTGTTTGGTATTCTTATACCATATGTATGTCAGGGGTGAAGATGGAGAATTGAGGTTGGGTATCCGTAGAGCTACTCAAGTCAAAGAAGGAACTTGTTTTCCAGCTGTTTGCGGCCAGCAGCTGAATCAAAGAAGCCTTGCAGATATAGTTAGTGCTATATCTATGAAAATGGTGTTTAGTGTTTTCTATAATCCAAGGTACGGTGCTGTATCTTTCATTAAATTTTTGGAGATGGAACATTTTGATTATCTTTTGTTTTATTTTTTTTAAAGACGCTATGAAACTCTTACAATTATTTGTTATGTGTTTTGACTGTTTATGTATTAATTTTATCTTAGCTTAGAACTTCTAAACTGAGTTTTCCTATAATATTGGCCTTATGCACTTGGGTTTATGATGGCCCCAGAATGGCTGAGTTCGTTACCTGTGATTTGATCTGTCCTACCTCTGATTTGACAGCTTGGTTTCTGGTCTTTTGCTTGGGTGTTATGTGTAGCAGTTGAAACAATGTTTCTCAACCAGTTTTAACAATGCTACCTGCTAGCTTATTTATAAATTTTAACCATTTTCCTTGAGATATGACCATGGATTCTAATTGTATGCATTGGGAGAAACTTTACCAAAATATAAGCTAGAGTCGTGATATTCTCCATATTCATCTATGAAGAACCTAAAATGAGCATAATTTAAATAATAAAAAAAATCTGAGATGTTTCTTTGCTGGATGCAGGACATATACTCATTGAAACTTTCCTTTCATACTGAATATCTTATGGTGATTTTTAGTAGAATCCGTGATTTTACACTGGAAAATGCATATTCTGGCACTCAACTTTTTTCCTTCTTTTCCTATCCTATTAAGATATTTTTATGTTCGCTTGTGTGTGAAATGAACCCGAGAAAGTCAGTATCGAAATGGTCTTTTGAAGATTAGGCAGTGAATTGAAAATTATTTACATGCTACTCTTGATGTTCTGTTTCCTATAAAATCTCAAAACTCTTTGTTTCCTTGATTTTTGATTTTGATAGAACTTCCTTTGCTCATTGTCATCTTTACACCAAAGCTCCTGTGCAATTAGTATCAAGTATGTGAATCTTGCCTGGTATCACCATCACTGAAGAGAATGTCACTTCTTTGGTGTTAAAAAAAAATGGGACTTAGAGAATGGAGATGTGGGTTTTTGTTAAAAAAGATTGCTATGTATTAGTGTAGATGTCAAGTAAAACCCTTTATTTTTATGTGATATTATTTTTAGTGCATGGGTTGTTTGGAACAAGTGAGACCCGGAGTTACAACTGTAGAACGTGGGTTGAGCTTTAGACATAATCTCACCCACCCCCTAAAGCAGTATACTTCAAGTGGCGACACAATATTGTTTCTAATTCACGCTGATGGAAGTGCATATATCCCTAGCATTGCACATTTCATTTAATGGTGCTTAGTTGTATTTTGATCTTTAGAATCCTAATCTGTTCTTTCAGTATTCAAATAAATTTCTCACTGAATCTAAATTTCAACTGGATCTTTTAGGGCTGGTGCATCAGAGTTCATTGTACCTTTCCGCAAGTACTTGAATAGCCTTGATCATTCTTTTTCTGTTGGAATGAGACTTAAAATGCGTTTTGAAACTGAAGATGCATCAGAGCGAAGGTTTGTCATGGCTTTCTTTGTCAAACCTGAAAGTCCCTATCAAAGTGTTCAGTCTTATCCCTTACTTTTACTATTGGCAGGTATACTGGATTGGTTACTGGGATTAGCGATGTGGATCCTACCAGATGGCCTGGTTCAAAATGGAGGTGCATATTGGTATGTATTCAATGTTCTTCAATTATGTTTTGCTATATTAATATTTTTTAAAAAGGTGTTTTTGAGTGTACTTAGGCATATATGATGTGAACGATGGTATCATATGCAGATTCCAGCTTTAAATATGAATTTTTATGCTTCCATTGTTTTTAATAACAGCAACGAGGGTTTTTGGGTTTCTGTAGGTGAGGTGGGATGACAGAGAGGCTACTCGACCCAACAGGGTTTCTCCGTGGGAAATTGAGCCATCTGGTTCTGTTGCTGGTTCCAATAACTTAATGTCATCTTGCTTGAAGAGGAGCAGGATTGGATTGTCATCAAAACCAGAAATTCCAGTTCAGAGTAGGTTCTTTTGCCAGTTGTTTGATTGTAATAGGATCTTCTCTCTCATTCCTTATGTTCTGTGCTCTACACTTTTACTTATATTTACATTTTATGATCTCTCTAACAGATGGGATTGGAGCATCAGACTTTGGGGAATCTTTGAGGTTCCAGAAGGTCTTGCAAGGTCAAGAAATATTGAGTTTTAACACTCCTTGTGATGAGGTTAGTACTCAGAATCAGAATCGTTCCGAAGTAAGGAGATGTTTTCCTGGTTCGAATGGTTCTGGGATAGCTGCAATGGGAATTGGTGTCAGAAACGTGCCTCTGCCTTTGGATTCTGATGTTTCGTATGAAGGCACATGCTTTGGTGAATCTTTGCAATTTCATGAGGTCTTGCAAGGTCAAGAAATATTATCAAGCTCGCCATATGGAAGAGCCTTGGTTCCTAACGAGGCTCAAGAAAATGTTGGCCTTGGAATCTTTGATGGTGTTCGAGTACCGAGGTCCAGAAATGGATGGTCTTCTGTGATGAATGGCTATAACACTCGATTGATATCTGGTGCTTCTGTTCAGGTGTCATCTCCATCTTCTGTGTTAATGTTCCAACAAGCAAGCAATCCAGGCCCAAACTTAAATTCTGTTTATGACCAGGACAAGCAGGGAACACATATTCGACGTACACATGATTCTCAAATTACCGGAAGAAAACTCGCATCATCTTCACTTTGTCATGGTTTCAGTGAAAATCACAGGAGCTCAAATTCCATTGGATTTTTAAGTGGGGATAATCAAATGGGTGTTTCACAGCCTCTGTTAACTCTATCCCCAGTAAGGGGAAGTCAAGATTATGTTTCATCGTGTAAAAGTAGTTGCAGACTCTTTGGTTTTTCTTTGACTGAGGAAAATCATATCGAAGATAAAGATGAAACCATCACCGATGCTGAACCTGCATTGAGTCCTGAAGCTTCTTTCCCGGCCCATGTTAGAGATCAGTTCCACCTAAAGCCGCCTTTGAACAAGGCAGTTGCCAGCAACTGTACCAAAGTAAACCATCTCTATTCTCTATGTTTTTTTTCAATATTGCATCGCAGATAATGTTGATTGGTTATGATTTTAGATACAACAAATGATCTCTCAATGATTGATTGGTTATGATTGTCTGATGAGCAATACCAGCATGCCTTTCATCGAAGCTTTGGCTATTTTGACAACTTATATAGGTTATAAGATATTACCATGGGACACTTTACCGAGTGACGCAGATTATATAATATGCTGATTTTCATTTTCGTTTCTGATTTGGTTGAAATAATTTGTTTTTGACACTATGCACTGCATTCGCAGGGTATCCCACAATATAGTCTCAAGAGCTATGACATCTACGGATGAAAGACGTGAAGATGGCGTTGCATGGCACGGTAACAAAACGAATCTTTCGACTTTTAAAGGTTTTTGAAAGTGCATTTACTCAAGTGAAGGAACTTGATTTTATATTTATTTCGCGGAGGAGGTCCGCTTATTGTTGTAGTTGTAAAACTTTGAATGTAGACATGGTCCTTTACTAGGAAGGATGGTGCCACTTTTCATTAGTATTCTGTATGGGTTAGTATTGTAAATTGTTGCTGTTGTACTTAATTCTACTTATCATCATGTAGTATTGTTGTGCAATGCATCTGAATGTTTTTATCCTCCTTTTCCATGAAAGTTGCTACTCAATCTCAAGGAGTAAACAATTTATTGTGGTTTGTCATGTCCAAACCATCTTTTCTGGTCCCTTTAATATTCAAATTGTTCTAATGTAGTACCATATTTGATCTTTTGTCTTGTGACTCCTCTAGTTATATGAAATGTTTCAATCTGGTCCCTTAGTATTGGGGCTGGCAATTTGGATTATAGCTTTTACGACACGAAATTAAGCGCTGTGTGGTGTTTGTGTTGAGCTCACACAACCCGTTTAAATAAACGGGTATCATTGTGCTATTTGACCTTGACCTATTTATTATCAAACCCGTCGAGAAAAACATTCCTCCTAATTTCAATGAATGAGTCACTCAAAAGTCTCAAACTCTCAAAGTCAGCTTTAGCCTCTTCTCCTTTGCCTTCACCGCGAAGTCCGGCACAACAGAACACCGATTCCGGCACACCAAACCACAGCTAATTTCATTTGGGTTTTAAATTTTTTTTTTTTTTTTTTTTTTTTTTTTTTTTTTTTAATACTTTGCTTCTTCTGTGTTTATTGCACTCTTTGTGATTGTGTGTTTGTGACTAAGATTTTTATTTGGGTTCAGGAAAAGCTAGTAAAATTAATTTGGCTTAGACTCGTTGATCCTAATATATTTAGAATAACGAATTTAAGTCATATAACTTTTGGCTTAGGTTAAGCCAAACCAATGAGGTG
>JAYMTE010000674.1:0-16418 GCA_036897545.1 Pelargonium fulgidum
TTTCAACGATACTATGAAGTTTCCGGCGAGACTTTGAATTTTCCGGCGAACTATTGATGAAGAAGAAGGATAATTTTAGAATTTCAAAAAAAAATTGTCATGTGCTAGGCACATGATTCAATTATTGGAATATTCCGTTAAAGTTAACAAAAATTTTGGAATATTACGTTATTGTTAACTATTGGCATCGTTCAAGATATTAAATAGTTAGTTTCAATAGTTGAGTATAGCCAAGATTAAAAGATGTATAGTTGAAGGGTAGTATGTGTAAATTACCCTTAACAAATTAACAATTTTGTGATTGGCTTTTGAAGGATTTGAGTTCAACTTAATAGGATAATTCAATTCATCTACTTTTTTTTAAGGGTAAATGCTAGTGCTTCTTATTAATAAATAATACGAATTAAGTACAAATAAAACATAACATAGAAAACCAAATTTTGTCAAACTAAGAATGCAAAACAATTGAGAAACATAAAACAAACTATCCAAAAGAAAACGTAAAGTGGTATCAATCCAGATGAGTCTAATTTCATTAAAAACAAATTGAGGGCACTAGGTAAACCCCTCCCCCCACATTTTGGTGAGAACCCGACCTCGTTGCCATAACCAGAATCAAAGAAATCGGACCATATATGTCTCCTCCCCCATTTTGGTGAGAACCCGACCTCGTTGCCATAACCAGATTCAAAGAAATCGGACCATATATGTCCAAACAGAATAAACCAGACCGATTTGTTGTTGAATCAGATCACCAACTACCTGGTGACCCCGTAACCTGATCCTATCACGAGGACCACCATTTCCGCCTTCCACTGCTACTTTTTGTGCATCCGGATTGAACTCTATTATAGCCTTACACTCCAATGATGATGCCCTAGAACTCCCAAACCCTACCTGCCACAAACGAAAGCAATCATCTCTCTGGATACACTGATAATACTACTCTCATGCAAGAGACACGATTACTCCGATACACGCTGCCAAGGAGCCGCAGCCGCAAACCCTAGAGAGAAGCGGCCTTTTATAATGTAGTCATTCAGTTTATTTACTTAATTGCGTAGTGTTTGTATCGAACATATTTAACTTGTTTATTTAGATTGATAGTGTAATATATTTAATAATATAATTGTAATTTTTGCTTCTTTATTCTCGATTAACTGTTCATTTAACAAAGATTTGTGCCAAGTAAATCGAGGACGAAAAGGAACTAGGTGATCTTCAATATTGATGAGGTTAAAATAGTTCAAGTTCTTTTGGGCCTAAGAGGAAGCTAACAATACTTTTGGTCCCGTTGTGAGTTTTCATTTTTTTGTAATTCTACAACATAGTGGCTCATGCATTAGTTAAATCTTTGAGTTCAATATAAAGTGCATAGAGCGACTCATGCAAGTTAGATAATATCCAACCCATGCAGAACGTGTTCGTTTCAACACGATCCATCATGATCATGTTTGGTGTTTATACACATGTTGTGTTCATAGTCAACTGTCAGTTTCATAATTATTAAACATTTCGTGTTCGCATTGGATTGTGTTACATACAATCAACCTTCAGACTTCAACACAATACGAACACGTTATGCACACATGCATTGTCAGTTTCAGAACTGACTCATTAATCAAACCTGATATCAACCACATTTATAAAGAAGTTGTCAGTTCAGATTTTGGGTTGCAAGACTTTGACTGAACCCAAACCACAACAAATGCGGGTTCTTGCAGGATTCAGCCCACATTTCAGGTCATCTTGCGGGTTTATAGTTTGCCCAACCCGCATTTCATACGAACAAATTCAACTCCAACATGAACCAAATATATTATATTGGACCCGAACTTGCAAAAATTGCAAATCATATATGATATCCGAGTTTGGGTCCATATTGTCACGTGTAAATTGATACATATTGACATTTAAAATGATACTTATGACAGCATAAACAATTTGCAATCAAATGAATGCTTTTATTATATCCTTGCAATAATGTGTAAAACAATGAAATGGATCAAGAAAAAAAAAACCCAGATCAATGTTGGTAATGTCAAGAAGAAATGTGTGATATTGACGGGTTTACATACCCTAATGATTCCCCAGCAGAACAGAGGCCTCATCTTGCAAAACCTTCCATGCTGCGTTAACATGCCTCTCTTCGGTTAATGGAGCTCCTACTGCAAATCGTAGTACATAGCTACCTGATAAAACCTGCGCGAAATAATTACGAGCAAGAAACTTAAACTCGAACCTATCCAACAGAAGGTTTATTTACGGGTTATATTTCCCTGCACACTGTGGTGTGCTGTTCAAAAGAATAAGTTTTAGCCTCTATACTGACAAAAAGTGAGGTTTATTTCATTGCAATTGGTTCAGGACAATTATGGACCCGCCAAACACATTTTGCATCTTGGGAAAATGCCAGCAAATCTCAGGACAATCTAGGAGCCGCCGAAAGATTTAACCATTTGGTTTATACGACAATGCCAGCAAATGTACATCTCGGGAAAAATGTAATAGCTAAAAG
Source organism: Pelargonium fulgidum (assembly GCA_036897545.1). Classification (NCBI taxonomy): domain Eukaryota; kingdom Viridiplantae; phylum Streptophyta; class Magnoliopsida; order Geraniales; family Geraniaceae; genus Pelargonium; species Pelargonium fulgidum. The sequence continues at coordinate 2,519 of JAYMTE010000674.1, forward strand.
AATGAACTTACTGTATGAGAAATGAAAATCTTTCCAGTAGAGTTTACGGCCTCTAGTAGATCTTTGTTTAGTTTATTTCCTCTACTGTCATTATTGTCCGGATGCAAGAGTCGGAAACAAACTAATGAAAATAATCGAGGAGCAACAACCTGACAGCATGAGATGTGATGATTAGACCACGATAATAGCTGCAGATAGTAACATTATATACACTATAGACATGAAACTTTCATTATAGATGCAAGAGAATGAAATGGAACTCAGAGTATCAGTATGTTAGATCTGAAATAGAAAACGTCTCACATAGGAAAATTATGGACTAAAAGGATCTCTTATAACAGGATTAAGAATGTGTCGCATAGGAAGATGATGGGCGAAAAGGGTCTCATATAAAGGAATTGGGAACGCTCCACCATCAAGCCGGTTTTCTCAACGCTCCACCATAAAGGGATCTGGAGGTTGCTTGGCCACTAACTTGACGGGATATCAAGGCTTGAAGGGGGCAGGGTTAGTGTCCATAGCAAGTCGATTTTCTAGCGTGAGTTCTACCCAAGCCCATGTAAGTTGAGAATACAAAGGTGTGTTATAGCAAGTTAAAGGAGAAAAGAAACTATAGTGAAGCTTTTAAAAAATGATAGAACAAACAATTTCATAAACATATTGTCACCTCAAATCTTGGGTCTTGAACAATAAACTCCTCGAAACATTTAGCTAACTTGATATGGTTTCTTATGTACTGCTGAAGGTTTTCCAAACCATATAGCCGCAACACCATCCACAATTTCAATGACCTGGAAAACAGCAACGGATTAGCAAGCTAATAAATACATTGTTCTTGAGAGACATGGACGGATCCATGTAGAGACAATTGGGGGCAATTGCACCCGCAAATAATTTTTCTTTCAAATTTTGTCTTTTATTTTATTTTTCTTTTCATATTCATCCTAGCTAATTTATATTTTTGCCCCCACTGAAAATCTGAAAATTTAAACATGTCCCACTAACTTAAAAAGATTTTACCTTTTTCCACAACAACTTCAACAAGTATTGGACAAAAGAGTAAATTGGTCAAATATTCAATTTGATCCCGAACTTTTATGTTTTGACCCAATTTAGTTCATGAACTTTTTTTAACTCAAAATAGTCTCCAAACTTTCGTGCTTCGACCCAATTTGGTTTTTGAACTTTTTTTTTCCCCAAAATAGTCCATAAACTTTCATATATTAACCCAAAATTGTCCATAAACTTTCAAATATTAACTTAATTTGGTATTTAAACTTTTTTTGGCACAAAATAGTCTCTTAACTTTCAAATATTGACCCAAATTGGTCCATAGACTTTCAAATGCTGACTCAATTTGGTCATTGAACATTTGAAAGTTTAAGGACTATTTTGGGTTAAAAATAGTTCAAGGACCAAATTAGATCGAAATGTGAAAGTTCAAGGACTAAATCATGTTGAAACATGAATATTCAAGGATCAAATTGAAACTTTTACCGTCTAAATATATTATAGTTGGGTGTATATTTACAATACAAAAAAAATACACATATATATACACACACGTGTGAGTTAGTTAATATCTTTTTTTTATAAACAAAATTTATCGAATAAGTTTGCCCTCACTGAATTAATATTCTGGATCCGTCCTTGTTGAGAGAAAAAAAAATCCCAAGAAAATGTCAATGGCTTTGAGAAATTTGTTCAAAGGCACACCTGAAGCGACGCCCAAGAGGAATTTGCCAATCTTTGTAATCCACAACCAGATTTGCTTCAGAAGCCTAAAGTATTTATCATAAACATATAAGTTACACGCACAGAGCAATTCATAAAACTAACAATATACTTGAGGCAACATTTCAACAAAAATCATAATACAAAGTTAAAAGCCCAATCAAATAAATCTATCAGTGTCTAATCCAACTTTTACAAGATTAATAGAAGGAAAAATAATAAAAAAAATTCCAAAGAAGTTAGCATAATTCTCGTCTTGTTACGTATCTACACAAGTTGCTAAGGTCATCTAACCAATATTCAAGTTACATTCATTGGGTCAAATGCTCTGCGAATTATAGGGATCAATTCGAAGGATGGCTAGTTGAACCTGGGCTAATTTTTAATAACAGTCGTTGCATAATTGTCAAGGGAATATGAAGACGAATGTAAAAACATAGAAGATGCTTTTTTTTTTTTCTTATTTATTTTGTAAATTGGTTGATAACAAAAATTCTGAGGACTGAAGTGAAGATTTTGAACAGTCCTACAAACTGCCTATAAGACAGGCTAATCGAACAGTCATGTTTTCATAATATGATTGCATTATGTTCCCAAAAAGGCAAAAAGAAAAATGGGCGTCGTGGGGTAAAACATACTTTGTTCTTCAGAAACTCTGGATTTGTAGAGAGGGATTGAATCAAAGCACCTCTATCCTGTTTCACGGAAATAGCACAGATATTTAATAGTTTTCATGTAAAAAATGAAGTGGCCTATAACAAAGAAACAAAGTATATTTATCTCTGTATGCTTCAACATGGAGAGAGTGCCAAATATCAGGAACGTATGACTTTTGTGAGTGTTGAGCAGTTCATCCGCCTAAAAACAATATAGTAATTACAAAAGAATATTTTATGTGCACTTCGTCGTGTATTGTGAGTAGACACATATGCATACCTTAACCCAGAGTGTGGAACAATCAAAGTTTGTCAATAACCATTTATGTGCATTCATGTTAAATGAGTCAGCTTCTTCTACACCATCAATGTAGTGTCTGTATTCTGGACATATACAAGCACTTCCAGCATAAGCAGCATCCACATGTAACCACAATCCATTGCTCTGCCAAGAGTTGATACATGTCACATGTTAGTTAATTGTTAACGTTTATGTTTTAATATTCGCCTACACATAAAGGCTTAAGATTCCACTACTAGAAGGTCAACCTTATTTGTAGGGTTTGGCTTCCACCAACTTATTCAGCTTATATATTTTTCAATATGGAACTTTTCATCTCCACTTTTAACGGTCTCCTCACATGCGAACCTCACATTTTTCTTTTATCATAGGCTCAAAAGGTGCAAAATTGAGAACCTTTTAAATCAACACTCCCCCTCACAGCGAACCGCACATTTTTCTTCTATCGTGGGCTCGACACATGCGCAATCAATGAACTTTTAAATCAACCCTTCCCCTCATGTGTTGCCATTTTTCTTCCACCACTGCAGACATGTCATGCATATAGGCCGGAGACCACAAGAGGAATCAACACAAACGGTCCAAGGTCCAGATCAGAATTTAGCTCAATATTCCTACCCTGTTTCGTAATGCATTCTGTAGTTTTATTATTGAGCTACACATACGACTTGGGCTTCTACTACTACAAGTTGTTAGTATAGTTTGGTTTCTACCATTACATGTAGCTTTATTCACTCATATTTTGTCAATATGAGACTTTTTATCTCCACTTTTAACACTAACATATAACCTTATGGAGGATACTAGAAAAGCTTATTACATTTTTTTTAATGTATGCAATGATAATTTACTTTTCAGGAGAAGTTTTATCATGAAATAATAACAAATTATTCCATTTAGTACCGATCAAACGATCTTGCAAGCTTATTTTATTAAGACAGTTATATGTGTCACCTTAGCAATTTTCCCCAGAGCAGGCAAAGGATCAACAGTTGAGGATGAAGTAGTACCTACCTGCAAGTATATTACGAAAGACTTCTTTAGTTCATTGAAATTCTGATAGTAAATCATTTAGAGAACCTCGTAGAAGTGCTTACACTGATACCTAATACCACTACAGGATCAATGCTATGGTAAACCATGGTTTCAGTTGCAAATATGGTACTCACACAATCTTCAGTGTATGTAAAAATATTGGAAATAACTATTCAGCTAAATTTAAAACTTGTTCTTTTAATTGAGTGCATATGCAAATTATGAGACTAAATGAAAGTTGCATTGTCCATTAAATTTAATCAAAGACTTTGGTACACTGGATCATGAGATGAGATCGAATAGTACAAGACTCAATGATGACTGTAGCCCATTATTGAAATTTAACGGTTACTTACATTAGCACATGAGAAAAAGGGGATCAACCCCATGGCAGTATCATGCGAAATAGCTTCACCAAGTACACTGGGAGAAAGGGCGTAATTAGTTGATGAATCTGTTTTTAGCAGCCTGCAATTCTCAGGATGGATTCCTCCTATCTGCCACCAAACAACAGACAGAAAATTAACTAATAAACAACCATTACTTAATGGCACTGAAATTCAACAGTACAATATATGTGGATAAAACCGATGCTCACAATTTTTTAATAGATCAGAAAAGGCAGTAAAGTTAGTTTCAGAGGTAGTCGAGTTGGGAACTTAAAACTGCCATAGAAACCTCCAAAACTTGATGCACAGTAGACAAAAACTATCATGACTTTTGTATGTATGGAGGGGTTTACAACTCTAAGCCTTTAACTGCACAGATCATGTCCTAAGGTTTATAATGCTTCAAAGCTCAAGTAGCTTTAGAAAACAAAGACATATAATCAAGATCTATGGGCCACAAAAACATAATCATTAACAGCAACACTACACTAATTAAGCTCACTTAGCATTGTGGACTTTTTTAGGGAAAACCCTATATATGTGTGTATGTGTTTGTTGTCTCCCAAATAATATTGGGTATAACACTTAACTGAATTTTCTGCACTATCCAGTGAAAAACTATTGGATCTCCTTAACAGTTTATCAGGTGAGGTAAATTTACGTAGGGGCAGCCGGACAGAAGTTCAGGCTTGTACGTGGTTAAGCTCAAACAATAAAAGCTGGCTATGAATCTTCTCTCAAAATCTTAGTAAGTTGGGGAAAAGCGAGGTGAATTCAGTATGAGGAGAATTAAATTACAAGAATTGTGAAAAGTTAAAAAAATAAAAAAATCCATGTTGGATCTCAACATGAATTGCCTGTTTCCACACTCCAATGCTAATGAGTAGGCTGGTTATGTTAAGAACACATATACAGCTAAGTTAGTTAAACTCAATGAAGTAGTGAACCTTGCATGCACCCCACACAAAAAAAGGTATATATAAGTAAATAAGCAATAATAGTAGCATGAAATGTCATCATCATAATGCAAAAAGGGTATGCTTAGTAATGTCGACCAAATAAGATTGAGTTGTATGCTTAGTATTGGATGCATCACTTCAAGAGCCACTAAACATCAACTTAGCAGTAAACCAACATGAGAAATTATATTTATTTATAATTTCTCAAACACACAATTACAAATAAAGAAAGTATCATTAGATAATATAATAAAGGATTATTTCTTTGTTGGAGATTCACGCAAATACCTGGCAGGCTTTTTGTAAAGCGGAATGTGTTTGATCAGATGCATAAACCACAAGCTTTCCAAGGGAATTTTTTCCAACCCTCCTCAAAACCTTATCACGAGCAGCCAACAATACAACTAGAACAGCCTCACTTGCTGTGCCCTGTATCACTCCGCCACCTTGCCCTGCAAAACAAATCCATAAGCTTCAATGATCTGCTTTCGCTTCAAAAAAATTGATTTCTGTAACTGAACCCATATATATCTACAGTAGAGGTTTCATGATTTAACATCTATTGATTATGTCCAAAGCCAAACTAATGACACTCTTGATCGGCTGAGCTAAATTTTAAAGCCTGAATTCAAAATCAGTTAGAGTTTCTTTCATATTTCACTTTGCCTTTCAGAGGAATGAACTTTAATAAGTATAAACAATTCTATTTTAGCAACAAAAAATCAATATCTAAGATGGCCTAGTTTACCTGATGAAAGGAAACCCTCAGGCAGCTGAAGTATTTTAGCAAGCCAATCGAGAACAATCATTTCAAGTTCTGTTGCCGCAGGAGATGTTACCCAACTGAAACCCACAATATTGAGAGCAGCACTTAGCATTTCTCCTAAGAATCCAGGTATGCTGCTGTTCGAAGGATAATATGCAAAGAAATTAGGACTTTGCCAATGGGTTACCCCCGGTAATATCTTTGTCTGAACATCTGCAATAACAGAAAAGGTTGTACAAGAGCCATGGTTATGCCAAAGAATTCAAAAATAAAAATAAATTAGAAAATTTAAGGCTGACTCTGTTCATACTTAATATATAAACAAAGAAAAGTAATCAATGTACACTACGCATTATCAGTTACATAATTAAGGATTTTTTGAGAACCCAATTGAGAAACTTCACCATCGAGAACATGTTGCAAGGACTCGGGGTGATTAGGCGCGGAATCAGGTATTAGTTTCCGAAGATACCCAGGCTGCAAAGCAAAACCAAGTAACCAACCTCATCAACAAACAAATAAACAATCTCAAATTGTTGATTGACAAATGAAGTAAAATAGTCACACAAACAACTACATTGAGTTCAATTTGGACGCTAAATAAGCTAAAATGAATTGCTTATGCATCATATAAACTGCTAAACGTACTCCAACCTAAAGTCCTAAGCTTATAGGTGAAGGGACAACAAACATATCAATCAATCACAAACTCTAAACACTTTTAGAGCGAGATGGTTCCACACTACCTCTCTCATGTGGTCCAAAACAGGCCTCATAAGCCTAAGACCAAACCAGTTCTAATAGCGTGTATTAAGCGACCATTCAATGAAAACCTTAATTAATAAAGAAGAAAGCTCAACTAGAATATCAAGCGGGTCTCAAACTACTATGCACATTTTTATATGATAAACTTCAACATTCCCCTTTACGTGCATGCCATCTGGACCATTGGGAAGTAACACAAATGGACCTCATAGACCCAATACCAAACAAGCTCTAATACCATATTACTCCGACCCAAAAGCCTAAGCTAATTATACCAACACAGTGGGATACTTCAACACTACCTCTCACACATGGACCAAAATGGTTCTCACTAGACTATCACCAAACCAGCTCTTATAACATATGTTGATGACAACTCAGCTAAAAGCTTAAGCTATAAAGTCAAGGGCTCAACTGATATATCAAGCCGTCTCAAACTACCTTGCACTTTTTATATGGAAAACTTTTGCATTCCCCCTCAAGTGTAGGCCGTGTGGACCATTGGGAGGAAACTAAATCTAGCAATTTGGACCTGAAACCCAACCAGCCCTTTTAGGGGTTCGGGTCACACGCTCAGCCCGTACCTCCTGCGGATGAGTTATACTCAACCTGACCCGAAACCCGAATTGCCAGTTCTGGAGGCAGCTCAAACTGACCTCAAAGACCCAATACCATATCAAACTTCCTTCAACATGGTCTACTTCAAAACCAAACCATAATTGATCAAATAACAGAACAAGAAAAAGGGTTGAGACTGAATCACCTCAACTTGGCTGAGAACTGGGGAGCTCTCAATGGTTTTGTAGTAATCAGCAATGAAATCCACCATCTTGTGAGCGTGCTCTCTGAGCTGCTCTGCGTCCATTGGCTTCAACTCACGGTCCCTGCTCATACAAATGTCACACAGACATTTCCACAAACACGTTATGTGCAAAACCAACGATCAACAAACAAGAACAAACAATTGTAACAAAAATGTACAATCAAACAACATTCAGTGACACAAACAAATACATTTTTTTTATTTTTCTGCTATACTCAGATTGCTCTGTAGCTTCAGCCAATATCTCTGGAAATATATATTTTTTTTTTTGGATTGTTTTGTATGGTTTTACGGAGAACACGAAGGCCGTGGTTTCGAGGAAAACAGATATTTTATTTGGGAGTGTTCCGAAATCGACATTAATATTGGATAGTGTCCCGTGTAATGTACGATTGAATATTATAATTATTATTTATTTTTAATCTAGCACTACTACAATGTTAATTGTGCTGACAATTCGGTTTTACGTTATAGAGGTGCCAAAGGTTAGGGTTGGAGTCGGGTTGATGGACCCTAATCCTAACCTGGCATTATAGGGTTGTAGAATTAGAGTTCTGTTTTTGGGTTTTAAGCATAAAATGTATTGTTTTTTGCGGGTATTTTCATAATATACTCAACCCGACCTGTCCAGTTTTTTAGGTTGATAAACTCAAATCCAAATGAGTCGGGTTTCGGGTACCATTTTGCCAACTCTAGCTATGGGGCAAGTATTTTTAGGATTCAGGTTGATAATGTTTAACTCAATTCTGACTTAAACAAGTATGTGTTGTGGGTCTCTAGTCGTGTTGGATTGGATTTAGGTTTAACGTGTAAAATGTGTGAGAAAATCGTGTTGGGTTGGATTTAGGTCTAACGTGTAAAATGTGTGAGAAAATCGTGTTGGGTTGGATTTAGATCTAACGTGTAAAATGTGTGAGAAAATCGTGTTGGGTTGGATTTAGGTTTAACGTGTAAAATGTGGGAGTTGGATCCTAATTTGATGTTTAACCAAATTTTGGGCTGGATTTTGGGCATATGTGGCAATTTTGAGTTGGTTCCATCCGGATAGACGTTTTGGCCCACAATGGGTCGGGTGTTGTATTTTAGTGTAATTATGTGAGTTCATGAGTTTGCCCGATACGATTCAACCTGTAATGTTTATAGCATGAACCCAACTCAACCCAAAAGGGCCACATTGTGTGGGTCGGAAACTCGGATTTCATATTTTAGTGTAGATGTGTGAGTTCACGCCTGAAACGATCCAACCTGTAATGTTTATAGCAAAAACCCAACCCAACCTAAAAATTGGACGGACCGAATACATTGCTTCGGTTTTTTTTGGGTTACATTCCAAATTGTCAACTCTACCATAATTTTTCACACAAATTATTACAATTCATAGTTCTATTTCAGATCATTTAAATTTACAACAATTTGAATCTAATGAACAAACTTTTACACTAAATATCTGGAAAAGAGCAGCATTTTCGTATAAAGTTATCGGTATTTTTACATGAATTGAAGCAAAATACACTGAAAACCTCTCTTAAAGTATCATTAAAAAAAAACATCAAATTATGATCAACAAGTACACAATAACACTCACTAGTGCAGAACAAAATTCATTTCCACAGATCGTGGCCGCGCCAACGTCATTTCAACTAGTGAAATCAGAAGCAGAAGGTAATTAGTACTAATTACCAATTTGTAATATGGAAGTTCGTTTCATGCTCGGATTCTCACACACATTATGGATCAATTTGTGTCGGGATTTGAGTTAGTAGTACCCATTCTCGTAGCTTGAGAGACGAGTGTCAGACAGAACAGTGAATAGTTGTGTGTCTAAAAATTGCTGCAAAACCCGAAAGAAATGCAAGTCGTTAGTACTCAGCGTCATTTCCAAATGGGAGAAGAACCAACCCGAGACACAAAGTGATACATAGTACAAGAACTTTACGAGAAAAAGAAGAAAACACTGGGAACTAGTAAGATCATGTGACACACGAAACCCGACCTTCATTTTTACATTCGGGTATCATAAATAGACCCAATCAATTGTCAGGACGGGTTGGAATTAGGATAACCAGTATAGTGTTTAGGTAAAACCCGACCCGCAAATCGTATGAACCTGCATCTCTTACTTGGGTCCAAGTTTAGTGGTGGCATGTCGGTTTTCGGGTTTTACATGGAGAATGTGAGTTCACCCGACCAGTCCCGCAAAATTGGGAGTTAAGTTTCGGGTGCCCATAGAGCATGAAACAGAGTTTGCAGTACGTTAATACTAACTAGCAAGATGCTCAGGACTAAATTTGTGACTTTTTGAAAGTTCAAGGGCACCCAAAGTCATTTTCTCAATACGGGTTACTATATGTAATGAAAATGTCCGAGTTAAAGAATGGTAGTTACCTTAATGAAAGGGCGGTCCCTAGTCGGAAAGGAATCGATGAAGCTATCTTTAAGAAGTATTGAAACCTAAAAAGAAACACAAGAAATGAACTCATCAAACCGAGCAACCACACGTGTTTGAACTATTTTTTTCGGACATATACATAGAGCAATATAGAAGATTTCGGGTTTAGTTTCTCTTCTAACCCGGTCATTATTGGCTTGTACGCTGGTTATCGTATGAGCCCTCATATCTTGACAAATTGACTCCAAGTAGCGCCTCATAACGGTCAAAAAATGAGCTGCAGCTTGAGCCTGCAATAGATTGGGATATAAATATTCGCATCTCAAAATTTCATCGAAATGTATGATTCTCCGATATGGTGAGTCTCTAACTGACTAGACAAACTAAATAGACACGAGCAAAACGAATAAACACCTGAATTTGGTTGCACCTATTTACGGGATGCCTTTTAGCAACTGAGCTTTCAGCTTGCAATCTAGAGTGGATTGGTCCAAGTTCGGAGTAAAGATCTTTGTATCGAGGAAGTCCTGGCAAATTACACATTTTGACCTGCAAGGGCAAAAGTGTAAAAATATATACTTGAAAAAATAACTGTATATATAAAAATTTAGGGCTATGTTACTTAGTCTCGGAAGGGCGAGCCTTAAGGTCACGACTTCACGAGTAGAGTGATCAATTTGGACCCAAACCCCCGGGCACCCGAAATCCAAGATCAAATAACATAGACCCGGTAAAATTTTGGGTTGGAAAAATCCATACTCACCACATTTTATAAGTGATACCGCAACCCGACCTGACATATGGCCTGAAACCCACACTGCACCTCTTGCAGGTGAGGTTCAGTTTATGCTTTTTCAACCCAAACCGGAACCTAATTCGTCACCTCTAAGCACGGGTTCAAATCACGTTGCCTTATATGTATATTTGTGCGTGCAACTGCTGAAAATCTCAGTGGTTCTTCTTCCACGAGAATCATTTCATTACCATGAAACATAAGATTTTTGCCTACACTGTAAATAGTAGTGTCGGAATTTATTATATTGATGTTCCAAGGGATCACTCCATTCTAATGCTAAGGGCAGGTACCGCATGATAAAGATGGCAATTTGGACTTGACCCTGAAATCCGACCTGCATTTTGACAGGCTGGAGTCCCATAAATAGACCCAATTGATTTTGGGTTGCAGCAGGTGTGACATCAAGAAATTAAAGGTCGAGTTGGGCAAACACACTCACACATTTTCTACCCGAAACCCGCGACCTGCATGGACCCAAACCTCTTGTGGATCGAGTTTGGGTTAGCTTTTTTCCAACCTAAACCTAGCTTGAAATGTAAATTGCCAGCTCTACTTTTCGAAATGTCGGGACTTACATCTAAGAAATCATAAATGGTTTAACGAACCTGGTCCTTAAGCACATTAATGTGAACAAGATTAGACGTTTTGAGCTTCAATTCTGCGGATTGGTATTGTATGCCAACCTGCAAATTGAATGAATAAAAATAAAAATAAAAAAACTAAATCAAAACATTGGTTATATTCGGGTTGCAGTGACTATTTGATTAATTTATGTATACCGACAAATTACTTTTAGACACTTGACATAATTTGACCGACTGAATCAACATGTCACTTTCACTATACAAAACTCACAATGTAAGGAACCGGCGCATCGAGAAAATCGAGCATCTTCGTTGGCAGAACCTGATAACATCAACAGAACTTGGCGTAAATGAAAACGTCAATCATAACAAATCTAAATTTATGATTTACAATACATGTTCTCAATCTCGGTACTTCATATTCAAACTTACCGGAAGAAGTAAACTTTGCCATTGAAAAGGAAGAATGATGGGAATAAGAGACAACACCGTCGCTGATAGAACACCCTGCATTAGTCGAGAAATATGTCAAAGTCGAGACGAAAAACAAAAACAAAAACAAAAAAACTCTATCCTTTGCAACACCATTTTCACGGTTTACGCGACGGTAAGGTTGTTATCTTTTGACTTTGAGGTCACAAGTTCGATTTAGAGAAACAACTTCTTTGCAAAGCATGGGAAATGTTACGTAGATGAACAACCCTCCCCAGACCAATATCAAGCAAAAGGGCCCGTAGCCCAATAAACATGCGGGCATTTTGACCCGGCCTGTTCAGGCCTGCAGCCCCATTTGCTAGTCCTAGACCCGACAATGGCAGGAGCCTTGTGCAAGCAAACGGGCCACCCTTTCAGGCTGTCCCATTTGCTTTTCATTGCAACAGAAATAGCTTAGAAAACATGACACGAAAAAACTCACAAGGAAATTACTGTTTTGTCCTCGAAAGAAAATTTGCCAAGCATTTGTCTGTTTTGAAGCTTATTCCAATAAAAAAATAACTTACCAAATTTGGGCACATTATCACGACTTGTTTCTCCAGCAAAACTCCGTTAACCAGCGCCAAAATCTGGACACAACACAACATATCAAACTCAACAACTCTAGCAAAATCATAACAACGCAGACATACTAAACAAAAAAAAAAAAAGACGAGAAATTTTACGCTTTGGAGGGAGAGAACTCGACAGATAGTTGCAGTTGTCCATAGTGATAGTGCAAGAGCTTCCTCGGCAGCAGCCAACTTTGCATTAGCCTTTTTTTCCAAGATCGGTAATATTAAGTACGTAAAGTCGTAAACTTTAAAAAAAGGCACAAACTAAGAATTTTCAATAACCGAAATTACCTCCGCGGGTTCAAATGTATCCAGATACTTTTGATTATAGACGAGACAAGAAAGTGGAGGTCGCCTATATATTAACGCCTGTAGATGCTCGAGAGGCTTAAAGACAAGATCACCGCCGCGTGACGGCAGAGGCTGAGCGTGATAACTACAAACAATCTGTAGCAACTCATTTTTCGTTTCCTACGTCACAGAAACGGCAAATGATGAGCAATCGGCAATCAATATATTATTAGCTTAACATGTAGGTGTCGATAAATAATAAACTGACCCTGGCCCATTCCATTATCAACTCGTCCCTGAAATCGGGACTGCTATTTGAGCAACTTCCCTCATCCTCATCGTCCGATGCAAAGCTTCTAGCTGGACTGCCAAAGATAACGATATATTGAGACACAGTTGAATAAAAACGATAACATGTATAGTAAACTCAAAAGTGGAATTGCGGAAAGTTCTAGAGTACAAGTGAATTTCGCATAGGTGTGGCATTTCATGTTCACGGGTTGTGTTGAAAGTTTATTTATTATATGGATCCATCCGAAAATGACCCAATTATTATACAAGTTAGTTGTACAACACCACTCATTTATGAACAAGTCGACACAACACGACATGCTCAACACGTTGTCAAAGTTGCACGTTACGACCCAACACATTTAAATAAATGGGTTTGGATCAACCCGACACGATATGCGTCATGTTTTACAATTTTATCCTTCAGTGGGTGGGTTATTAAACGGGTTAGTCGACACGAACACGATTTAGCTGCACCCCAACCCCGCTTGAATTCATTTTGTGTTCGTGTCAAGTCATAGCCACGGGTCATGACCCAATTTGTAAGCCCTAACCTCATACAAAGAACAGATCTGGACACATAAGAGTTATACCCGAAAAAGAAAAGGACAACAATTCTCGGTAAGGTAATATAAATCTACCACCTGAATAGGAGGGAGTCGGAACTTCCCACACGCTCCAACTTGCAGCTTTTGGACGAAAATATCGTCGTCTCCGGAGAAGCAAGGCTATTGTCATAGCTTCCACACATTCTTTCATAAATTTCAGACCGGGTGTCCGAGACCTCGGAAGCATTATCATCGAAATGCAAATTCTTTCTACTGTCTTTATCAATGTCCCTCATTTGACTAGAATCCGAAGCCTCGCTACAAGTAACACTTTCCGGAGACGGAGGCTCCGACGTCTTCAATGGGGTCCGGAATTCTTCATCCGGCATCACCATTCCCGCAGCTGCAGCTGTGAGAGCCACGGCGCTGTTGACGGGTATTGCGGAAGCCATCCAATCCGGAGAACTTCCCCGCTCGGGAGAACCAGCGTCCGATTGTGGTCTTGACACAGCCGGGCTGTATTC
>JAYMTE010000675.1:0-16405 GCA_036897545.1 Pelargonium fulgidum
ACGGGGATCGACCCTTCTCCCCCCTCCCGCCGATCCTGCCGAGAGGGAATCTGTGGCTCTTGCGCCATGAACATCGACGGCTGCAATGGCCTCGCCTGCCTCACTAAGATCCGGTCCGGATCGGCCTCCACCATTACGCCGTTGCCCCACATGTTCGTGATCAAGGACCTGGTGGTCGACATGACCAATTTCTATAACCAGTACAAGAGCATTGAGCCGTGGCTCAAGAGGAAGAACCCTCCGGAGATACCTGGGAAGGAGTTCCTGCAGAGTAAGGAGGACAGGCGTAAACTCGATGGTATGTATGAGTGCATTTTGTGCGCTTGCTGTAGCACATCCTGCCCCAGCTACTGGTGGAATCCGGAATCGTATCTAGGACCTGCTGCCTTGCTCCAAGCTAACAGGTAATCTACTAATCCATGGCTCAGTTATCGGTTTTAGGTCACTATATATTGGCTGTTACACGAATATTCCTATGTTGATTCATTTATGTTTTGATTTGCTTCATAAATATGGAAACGATTTCTGATTTTTTTTTTTTTTTAAATACTTCTTAATATTTGTATGCTTATTTTATTTTGATGCCATTGACTCTTGAAGTTGATTGTGAGATTTATTTTACTTCTTAGTTATTTGTTTTGATGATTGAAATTTTGATGATTGAAGAGAATTGAGAAACTGCAACTCTGGATGGCTTCTATGCTTACATCTATGTCTCTATATGCCAGTTTTGCTAGTTTGTCTGTTCTCTTTGCTTCAACCAAAAACCTGCCCTTGTATAGTTGTATATGATGAATCAATGGCATTTCATTTCATTGTGTTTTTTTTTTATTATGTATTGCCATAATACTGGAAACAGGTGATTGAAATTTGAAAGGAATCCTAACCAGACAGACCCATAAATGGCTGTTCTTTGTTGAGCAGTCTTGTGAAATTGCCCTATTGCCCTTTTCCTTTTCTCTTTTCAGTGATGTGGGAGTTCTCCTTCCTAATTGTTCGAAATGTGGTTTTGTTGTTGTGTTTTGTACTGGATTCATGTATACTGATGAACTGAAGTATGTGAAATTTATAGTGTTCACTGGATTCATATATATTGATGAACTGAAGCATGTGGTATTTACAAACCCTTTGTCTCAAAATGAGCTTAAAACTTCCAAAATGAATGCCTACTTTCTTTTTACTAGTTGTGCATGAATTACTAATAATGTCCCTAAGAAAGGCTTAGTTGGAAGTTGGAACCACTTGAGTTTGTTCACTAAATGCACTTGGGGGTATAAAAGAAAAAGTACAGTACTAACTTGGCCATAATTTTTGCAGAAAAGGGGAAAATGGACCCTCATTATAGGACAGAGGAAATATGATTTATTTGAGTAATGTATAGGAAAATATTTTCTGGTTCTCTGTAGTCTGCAATTATTCTTCTGAACATTCTCTTAGTATGAGTGCAAGATGTTTTCAAACTTGGGTGCTGTTTTTTATTTCTATTTTCTCACTTAAACTGTATGAATTATGTTAGTCAATTAATGTACTATTATTGTTAATTTGTCTCAGGATTTGTATTTTACAATGTCTTTTCCAAATTGGTGGTTTACATTTCACAAACTTGTCAAATATTAGCTTGATTTTTGCTGTTTATTAGTTCATCCTTTCTTCTTGTGGCTATTGCTGATACTTTTGTTTCAAGTTGAATCATATATTTTTTCCAAATTGGTGGTTTACATTTCAAAAACTTGTCAAATGTTAGCTTGGTTTTTGCTGTTTATTAGTTCATCCTTTCTTCTTGTGGCTATTGCTGATGCTTTTGTTTCAAGTTGAATCATATATTTTAACACATGTCCATCATAGTTTAAATTCTCTCTTTCTGATTGGGATTTTTTCCATAAAATTATTAGGTCATTTACTTGTTTTCTATCCACTTTCAGTTTACTTTTTATGTTTGGTTTGGTGATAGTAAGTAATTTATGAAGGAAAGATTAAACAGAACATCTGTATGAATTTTAGTTAGTATATATTCAAATATTACAAGTAACATATTATCAGTCTCTCATGTCTTTATATTTGTGAAAAAACAATGTTATGGTGTATATTAATATTAAATTCCTAACTCCTTAAGATTCACTCAATCCTTCATTTATTTATTACTATTATTTTTTCATTATGAAGATTTTTTTTGTCTCAATTTCAACCCCAAAAGCCTTGCCTGCCCAAAGAAGAAGTATTTTACATTACTTACAAAAGAGTACAACCTTATAGACCTTCAGATTCTACTAAAGTTTAATCTAGTCTTATGATATTTTATAGTTGCAGGACAATATATCTTGTTTCCTATTTTATCTTTGCCTGTCCTACAAGTTAATGAATGTGAATTGGTATTCACAGGTGGATTAGTGACAGTCGTGATGAGTACACAACGGAGCGTCTGGATGCAATAAATGATGAATTCAAGCTTTACCGTTGCCACACTATATTGAACTGTGCCCGAGCCTGCCCAAAGGGCTTGAACCCAGGAAAGCAGATCCAACATATCAAGAATCTCCAAGTGGGTGGCCCGTAAGTTCATTTTTGTGTGAAGCATGGGGACGTGCACTTGCCCAGTTAATATGTCATTTTTCGAGGGTCGTTTAACTAAATGGTCTCTCTGGGTTAATAACGTGTGCGCTACTTGTATTCTCCAGCCCTTATTGTACTTAAAATTAGGGAATGATGCATGTTTGTTGTTTTTGCTTCCAAATAAATGCCAATAATGGATTGGGTTTTCTCATTTCTTTTCGTGGTTGGGTCTTTTGTTGGAGAAATGAAACAGAAATATGAAACTTTAACCAAAAACCAGTAGTGTATGCTGTGCTTGGACTCTGTGACTTGCAAATAATAGATTTGCTTGTTGTAGCTACAGGTTGGTTGACCAACCAAAATCATTACTTACAAATAAGCAGCCATTTCATTCTTAACTACAAGGCTGGTGCTTAGTTTCTCAAACTTGGGTCCAAAAATTGAAATTCCAGATGATTATTAGGTCTATGAAAGGAACATAATAAACATTCATAAGGTTCTTGTGTTTCTTTTTATACCCTCTGAGAAGGAAAACACAATACAGACCCAACATATATCAGATTAAAACATGACCACTACATATATTCTTCTTTGACATCTGCAAAAGAATCCAACAGTTTCTGCTGCGAAACGTAACCTCAGCCCCATAAAAACAGGTTCAACCCGCAAGCGATCTAAATTCTTGTGTAGATGATTGTAAGCGATGATGAAGATGAAGTTGTTGACTGTCGTTTCCATTTTGGCTTTCGCAGTCATTGTTCAGGTGGAGACTGAAATTGTCCTTGTCCGAGCAAGCCCTCGCCTTCCCATTCTGATAAATCCTCAAGACCTTGAGCCTTATCAGTATGTTACTGTAACAGGTAATGTAAAGTAGTGTATTTCACATTTGATTAACGCAAGAATATGGATTTCTGATGCTAAACCTTACTGTTGCAATAGGGTGCAGCAGTAACTGTGACAGTTCTTGTTGTTATTGTGATATCCAGAAACAGCCACCACTGTGCGTCCATTGCTGTCTGGGAGAGCCCTGAATCTTCGAAAGATTGACCCTTGCAAGTTTCTGGAATATGGATGCGTATTGCCTATACTCCTGTTGTGAATTGTGATCTACAATGATGTTCTTGTTCCACCATATAGAATCAGTTCACTACTTGTACAAAACAAAGAAAATAACGGTTATACATATCAAGGCTTTGAACCTTTACTATTTTGAACCAATCTAGGGAAACATTTCCGGTAACAAACAACTTGCTTTAATATACATGAAAACGCGAAGCAAATGAGCATGATTGTCATAGAACAAAATATTATATTCAAAAGCCGGAAGAATAGAGTAGCTCTTCCATTCTATTTTTATTCAATACAAATAAAATATGGATATATCAATAATAAGTCCTTGAACAATTTGGACAACTCTGAGTTTTACAACAGCTAAAACATAATGCAATCCTAAACACTAGCTTTTAAGGATGAAGTTAGAAATTAGAAAGGATTATGCCTGGTTCAAGTCCTCGTAAGTCCTAGAAAAGCAGCAGCAGATGATATTTGTACCTTGAGATCAGCGATATCAACATCATGACCACCTTCAACTAGACCGTACGCTTCCACCTGCACATATTTTCCACAATTAATTGTTGCTGGGTTTGCATGCGTGTGCATGTGTGCGTGTGTTTTTATGTGTGTGTGTGTGAGAGAGAGAGAGAGAGCGATTGAACCTGAGCATCCTCTTCAATCCTAATTAACTCAATTGCATCGTCAATCTGCAACCTTCCACGGAATATTCCAATGGAAATTATTAAAGAGTGTGCTGCAGAGGCAAGTGCATCAATTGCCGCCAATTCACAGTCATCTGTTTTCTTTAGAAGGTTTTCTACGGCCTTGACAAGACCATCTTCTTGTTTGCCACCAAAAATACAAGAGTGCACAACAGGTTTAAAACCAAACTCTGATTCTACCCAGTGCAGTAAAGGGTCCATTTTCTTCACTTGTCTTTCTGTATTAGTTTAAAGATTCAAATGGTTAGTTAACGATAACCACGATGAAATCCAAATGCAAAATGCCATATTGTACAAGCAGAGTGGAAGAAGCTATATAAGAGCAGTGGCAGGGCTACCTAACTAAAACCTAAAGAAAGAGACATGACCAATAAGGGGTTGTTAAAAAATAAAGGTTATGCTTGGCCTTCGACCTTATAAAATGAAAAACAAAACCTCAGTTCATTTCAAATAATACTCTTGATCATTCAGACTGCAACATCTCCACGAAATGAAATAAAAATTTATGCATGCTATCCTAAAGTCATTTAAGAGTAAACATTTATAAACTAAAACCCAAATATTCTATTTCCTCCTTCCGGGTACATTATTTACTCATATAAACCCACACACCCAGAGGATATCACACGAAACCATAGACAATTAATGCCTTCAAACAAAAGAAGACGTTCAGACAGTTATTGATGCAAAAATGTAGCACTAGAGACATGGCTTTGTAACACACCATAGATATTGCTTGTACGAAAGTCATCCTCCGGAACACGACAGAAGACCAAATCAAGATCGAATTTGCGCATCAAATTCTCAATAATATTTGTCCTCGTGAGCGGAACTCTATCCAGAGCAGTACATGCAAGTTTCATGAGAGGCATTGTGAAAGGCCTAATACCATCTGTTAGCTACAAAGAATTAACATCTCATTACATCATTACAATGAAACAATCACTTACAGCCAGCTTGGTCAAATTGAAATATCTGAAGGCAATAAAAAAACATGAAAAGAAATATTGTGCTTGGTAAACTTAAATGACGGAAAAAGATGAGAATATAAAAAGGCTCGAAAACTAGACCCTTGTTTTCCACACAAACAATTTTTTCTATCTATAAGCAAAACGGACAGCCTAAGTTTATTTTATTACTTTTAGTTCAAGAAGAGTTGGAATTAGATTTTTGGTTTGGGAATGAGATTCTTACCGATGACGCTTGGATTAGAGTCACCTAATTCTCACATTCCCATTGAGATTCCCATTGTCATTGATGATGCTTGGATTAGAGCCACCTCATTCCCGCACTCTCCTTCTCCTTCTCATTCATTAGCTAATGAACAAATTGATTCCCTCTTACATAGAATGGATTCACAAGTACACATTAGCTCTTAAATTGGTGAAATTTTTTTGCATTGTCAAGAGTGGGTTTTTTATTTGTGTAAATTTTCAAAAGTAGTGTGACTATGGATTCAATATTTGAAAAGAAAATGCGCATTTATAGTTGAATCATGATATATTTAGACCAAATACTGTCCTGATCACTATTCCAGTACTTTTTCTCACTCTTAAATGACAATTATCACAATTGCTGTGTAAATGTCCAAGTAATTTGAATAATTTAATATTCTAACAAAATCAATCAACAACAACAGAAATAGAAATGACCCATAACACCACTCCAGTTGAATCAAATGGGAATGCAGAGCACGGAAATAGGGGTAGAATCCAAAATTCGAATACAAACTCTACCTTAGTATTTCCCATTCATTTCCATTTTGTGTTTGGGTTTATCCAAATACAGATAAACATTTTCACTTCTTTATTTTCATTTAATGATGGTTTTGTCGAAGACATTTTGAACAATGTCAGTTAAAACAATTAGCTAAAATTTGAAAGTAGCCTTCTCAGCCAACTTTAAACAAAAGAACACCCACATCATAGCATCATTCATATTGAGAAATTCCCATTATTTCAAAGTTCAAAATCACCTAATTGAGATTATCATCACAAAAACACACCCAAATCAAATACTGCTACAACAAAGAATTTGGAACAAAATAAAATTAAGAAAAGAAAAAAACCTGGTATTCCCATTCGGCAGCAATGGCTTTAGCGAGAGCCAAAGTTGGGAGCCTAAGAGGCTTCTTGAGAGGGGATTTTAGGGTTCTGTAATCGAGCATGACCGTCCAGCCGTTGCCATCATCGGCCGGCCTGACGGTGACTTCCTTGTAGAACCGCTTTCCCACGATCGATCCGGTCATGAACGACATCGGCATCGTCGCCGACGACGAAGAAAACGCAGGTTTGGAGCTTGGTGCCTTGAGTTGAATGCCATCATTGTCGCCGGATTGGAGTTGCTGTGCAGTGGAGAAGCAGCTTCTGCCGAAGATGCGACTCTGAGCAGAAAGAAAAGATGCGATTCTGCGATTGCTTATTGATTTAAGGGTTTTGTGCATTACTGAAGTTGCCATTGACAAATTCCTCCCCTGGAACTGATCTCAGATTTTGTTAGGGTTTTGATTCTGAGAGACGAAGGAGAAGAGTCTCTGAAATGGGCTTTTGGATATTTCAGCCCATTTCAGGCTTACTGGATCGGGCCTTGTAAATCCATATCTATTTCAGCCCATTTAACTTGAACACGGTGTCCGTGAAAATGAAACTAAAATCCAAATCCAGTTGTAGAAGGATAAGTGGATTAGGACAAGTAAGTCCAGATACGGTTGATCCTGGACGGCCCAGATACGGTTGATCCTGGAAAGTAAGTCCAGTCACGCACGCCAAATTTCCATTTCATATATTCCCAACAGAAACGGAAATCTCCAACTACATTTCAATTTCAAAAAGCAGCATTTTCAATTTCGAAGAAATGGGTTCATGGAATTCGATTCCGCTGGAAATACTTTACGAGATATTTGGATGGATCGCTTTCTTTTCATGGTCGATCAGTTTCTACCCTCAAGTCATCTTGAATTTCCGCAGGAAACGGTACTTTCTTCTTCCACTTCATTTCCTGGAATTTCGATTTCATCTATTTAATTACTGTAATTTTTGTTCAGAGTTGTGGGGTTGAATTTCGATTTCGTGGTGCTGAATTTGACGAAACACTCATCATATCTCATATACAACGCCACTCTCTACTTCAGCTCCGCTGTGCAGGAACAGTACCGCCAAAAATATGGTTATGGAGAGGTTTGTTACTTTCTGTTCTGTTTGTTGCATTAGCTGCTGTAATTTGGGTTTCTCTTTCGAACATGTAGTTAGTTCTTCAATCTCATAGAAATTCATGTCATGATGGTGTTCTGAATTGAGATTTTGTTATTGATCAGTTAACAAAAACTATTTAGTTACTTTATTTGGGCTAATCGTGATCAATTAACAAAAACTCAAATTTTATTTGTTCCTCCCGAACATGAAAGTTTAAGCCGGGGTGAGGTTATACCAACGAATATGGCCCTAATGTAGTGCTGAATTATGAAAGAATAGTGTAACTATACCCGAACTGATGGACTAAGCCCTTTGAAGTCTAGAGTTGCATTTCGTTGTACTACAGATGTCATTCTTGGACCATGATGCGTTTAATTTGGTGTTGACGGTTGCAGCATTCTCGCAAGTGATGTGTGTATTAATTTTTTATTTTTTATTTTTGTCTGCTTATTGCAGATGATACCTGTTGCTGCAAATGATGTTGCTTTCTCGATACATGCTGTTTTGCTGACAGCGATTACCTTGTTCCAGATTGCAATCTATGACGTGAGTTGTATTGATAATGTTTTCTATTCATTCTTAAATTTTCATATCATATGTGAAAGATATCCATATACTCAACTATGTTATAAATGGGATTATGGGAGTCTTGAAGCTGACTTATTAATTTTTTTTTCTTGTTTGCTAAATATATTACAGCGCGGAGTTCAGAAGGTCTCTAAGATTTCTATAGCAATTGTCTCAGCTGTGTGGCTAGGTGCCGCTGTATGTTTTTTCTTGGCGTTGCCAACCCATTCATGGCTATGGCTCATCTCCATCTTCAAGTATGTTTTCCTTTAGGTATCTCTGCTTCTTTTACATTGACCCTGATGATAGCTAAGATGAGATTCTTGATTGACAAGGGATATGGATGGAAAAATAATAGGCATCAGTAATGATTTTCACTCAAATATTTATTTCACTCTCTAGATAATAGTTCAAATGAATGACCATGAGATTGATAGCTAATCCTTTGCTTTGTTTGTATCATTCTGTGTAAGGGGGATAGATAATAATATTTCTATGATGTGATGAGATATGTCATCTGTGTAGTAGAAGTAGGAATTGTAGCTTTCAGTAGTTGGCTGGTGGAGTTTAATCTTGCTTGCAATGTATCCAAGACGTTGAACCTTGTTTCTACCTCCGGTCTAGATGATTTTTCCTTTAATTTTAGAGATTGCACTATAAAAGTTCGCGCATCAGAGAATGCATCGCAACTGAAACCCCACCACATAAAAAGTGAGGTGTTGGGAAGTATATGTATGCACATGTATGATGAGGATGAACTCAGATACTCTTGAAAAGTTAATTTTTTTTCCTTGGTATGTAGTAATCTTACAGTGACAGAATCGCACAACTATGATTCTCTATTGAAATTTATTAAACTTTACACTTGGGGAGGGACTCATGTATGGCCCTAGCAACATTCTCACAGTCTACTCTTTAACCGTGATATGCCACTGATAGAGCATGTCTTCATTAATATCCTAATTTTGGCACATAATATCAAGCTTGGTAACTGGTATCTCTTTGCATACTTAGAGAATTGAATTCTATTCATCCATTAATTTCTTGTTCTGTTCATCACAAAAGCATCCTGTGGCTATGATTGAAATTATATAAAACCATATCTGTATTATTGTAAGTTTTCGTTTCTAACTTTTGTGATTTGACTCATTTTTGCAGCTCAATTCAAGTGTTTATGACGGTCATCAAATATATACCACAGGTCAGAATTAATGTCAACCACATTATTTTAAGCTATTTGAGGAAACTATTTAGTCTTCGTTCACCTGACCAGGCTTATAGATGTCTCTTAGTTTCCATATATTTGAGAAGCCTATACAGCATAGGCTTACGGCTTACGGCTTACAACCTGCTAACAGGTTTCTCCTGGCTTAAACCATGGGCATTTCCCTCTGTAAATACAATAATATGCAGGTTTTAATGATGCTGAAATTCTATTGGGTATGACCTTTGGATTATCACACGAATTAGGATGTTTGGCCAGCCATTGACATATGAATCCTCCCATTCTAATTGACTGTAAAATAGAAATTGTTTCAATT
Organism: Pelargonium fulgidum; assembly: GCA_036897545.1. Taxonomy (NCBI): domain Eukaryota; kingdom Viridiplantae; phylum Streptophyta; class Magnoliopsida; order Geraniales; family Geraniaceae; genus Pelargonium; species Pelargonium fulgidum. The sequence continues at coordinate 9,625 of JAYMTE010000675.1, forward strand.
ATTTTTACATGCCAACTGTAAAAACGTTGATTTAGTTTTCGAAAGTGACTTTGGAATGATCATTCTTGATTCCCATTCTCATTCTAAATTTTTTAATTCAAACGCCACTCGATTGTTTTTCATTTTTTGGAAGAGTGCTACACGCCTTTACTGAAAGTAATTTCAGTCATGATCCGTTTGGATTCTTGGATTTGATTTGAAAATGTTTGGATGCACAAAGAATTTGGAGATGGCTCAAATCCAACAGTTCAAAACATGCCCACAACATGGGATTTCAAATGACTACTCTTATCTTGTCATTTGAAATTCTATGGTCTCCCAAACATTGTATTTGAAATACAGTATTTCATATTAAATCCAAGTGAATTTTCTGAAGTTTACTTATCTTTGTGATTGTTGGCATGGTTTCAATGTATTTCAAAGCTGTTTGCTTTGGCTTCATTAAGAGCAAGTGAAACTAGAGTTCATTTCAAGACTTATAGTTTTCATGCTCCAACAGTATTTACACTTCACTTAACTGCTGGATTGGCCATAAATATTTACTAATGAAAATTTATGGTATATAGGCATTTATGAACTTTGGGCGTAAGAGCACAGATGGCTTCAGCATTGGCAATATCTTACTAGACTTTGGTGGAGGGATGGCAAATTATGGACAAATGACCATGCAGTCTATAGATCAAAGTATCTGCTTGTTTCTTTTCAATAATAGTTATTGCCAATTAATATATACCATCCCTCATGCATGGCATTAATTGTAAATTTGTTCTGTGCTCCAGATTCTTGGGTCAACTTCTATGGGAATATAGGGAAGACATTGCTATCCTTGGTATGCAACGTCTGCCTTTCTAGTTATTTTAATCATTCCTTTCTCTTATTGCTGCATATTTTCTCTTCGCAATATTGTCATTGCAGATAAATAATAGTTGTAGAATTATCAAAAGTTTTGATGTAATGAACACTATTGTATTTGCAGATATCTATGTTCTTTGACATTCTATTCATGTGCCAACATTATGTGTTATATCCTGCCAAGAAAGCGGCGTCCTCATCTAAGGTTAAGAAGGAAGGTACAGAGCCATTTATTCAGTCCTCTTCTATTCAGACAAACTCAGAAGACGTGTAAAGGTATTTTTTCACCTGACACATTGTGTATTACAGTAGAAATAGTGATCAGCTGTACTGAGTTCTTGTTTCTAATTGATTGGGTGTTGTCCAATCTGTATATAGGAACACGAGAAGAATAAAACACTATTTTTTCTTCCTCAAATATGAATGCTCAATTACTGCAAGAAATATACGATAATGATTTACTATTCTCCGATAGTGGAAGAGCTTCATGCTAACTTGGTTTTCTTCTGGTGCATGATATTAGATCCAAAATGAAACAGAATCTAGAGTAGTGCTGGCTAATTAAACAAGCTAAGCCAAAATGCATTAATTATATAATACAAATAAGACAAAATTCAATCTATGATTTTTTCATTTCTGTTTGCTTGATTACCTGTAATCACTTTCTGGCAATTTGTGCAGAGAAATTTGTTTTAGAGTAATGATGATATTCATGTGGCAAAGGCAATGCTATCTTCTAATAGTGATATTGCTGTTACACTCTGGAGTCATTATAAATCTTTTCTCATCTGTAGTTTATTTTAAAAAAAAAAAAAAAAAAAAAAAAAAAAAAAACAGTCCAATTTCAGATTCAACACAATTAATGAGATAGGTTTCAAGCTTAAATGTGAAATACAATGGTTGACTACATTTCATATATCCGGATATCCCTTTAAAAATAGGTTTGAAAATATTATTGTTTAGGGTAAGGTGTGCTGTCAAAACACATTGTCTTGTTCTACAATCAACAACTCATTGTGTTTTGTATACTGCAAGTATGTGACCAATCCATTGTACACATTGGCTTGCTTTATCAAGTTTCTTCTTCCCTAAACCAAATGCTCTTTATTTGAACCTTTTCTCCTCTCACATCCTCTCCTCAACCCACTGCATTAGTTTCTTTCTTTCCCTTTTGATCTCTTCAAGCCCACAACTCATTTTCCAGAAAAGACATGAAGAGGGAGGGTCGCCAGCACGGTCTCTTTAGGACCTACCGGATCATTCCCGACCCACTCAATCCCAGGCCCGAATCCAGATTCGTCTACAAGCTAGACTCTCCCCCCACCGCCGGCTTCTCTTCCAAGGTGCCCACCAAGTTCACCGGCAAGTGCCACTGCATTGGCTGTCCGGCTTCCAAGGCCAGAGTCACCCCGAAGCTCAGGCCCTGCGACATCCTTTTCAACCATCGCCTCGTAACCTTGCAGGTCATGGATTCTCGACCCAGTTTGAACTTCTCCAGGTTCTCGGCTTCCAAGGCGGAGGATCACCCAGCATCTAGCAATGATGATCTGGGGGATGGGTCAACGGAGTTATTCAGTGAAAGCAGAGGAGATGAAGATCACAAGTGTGAAATTAGCTGGATAGAAGCAAGTGATGATGAAGAAAAATTGAGTGAATTTGGGGATGAGAGTAGTTATTGTAATGTTGGGTTTGTGTTGAATCAGGTTGAAGAAGGAGACACTGAGCATGATGATGAAGGTTGGTGCTTTGTAGCTGAATTGGAGTGATTGATTATTCAGCATTACCTTTGGATTTGATTAAAATTGATATCCAATACATTGTTTTGCTTCTTATGTTGTTGTCTTGTCTATGATCCAATCTGCAATTTTTTTTTTCCTATTAATTCATTCTGAAGTGAACAATAATACTACTTTATCTACAAGTCAACTCTATTGAGCTGTCAAATTACAGTCAACTGTGACCAGATCTAAAAACTGGTAATCAGTAATCAATAAGCTATTCCTGATATCAATCATGATGAATGTTTGGAGATGTATTCTCATGAGTAGGCATTCTGAATCTTGCACTGAGAATACTAATTGGTGCTTCACCATTCTTTGGCAACACTTTCTTCGAACCGCTGTTCTTGACAGTGATAGTAGGCTTTTGAGGTAAGGTGGTTCGGCCCTGTAATGTGCTGGGAATGAGCTTTTTCCCGAGCTTGGGCGATTGAGGAAGAAGTACCTTCTTCGCCTCGTTCTTTGTTGTTGATCTATCCTTGTAGAAATCAGGCAGTGGTCTAGCTTTGAAGCAAAGGTTTTGGCGCAATCTTTTGAGTTCCATTTCTGCCTTTTCCTGTGTAAGTGCATCGAGATCATAACAGGAACCAAATTATGCTTCGTATTAGATCACTAATGATGATTAATGTGTTGGTGATGGATACTGACCTTGATTTCAGTTTGCAGCTGCGCCTTTTCTGCCACATTTGCATTAAATTTCTCTTCAAGTTTCTATCGCAGAGAAACAAATGGCCAAGGTACGTAAGATGAAAGTGTTTTCACAGCACATCAAATACAAGATTAACTAATAATGGTAAACAATAGGGCCAAGCCTTACCTCTTTTCTTCTTGCAGATCTTTCTTCTGTCCTCAAGCAGAAGGGAGTAGATGGGGACTGTGTTTTGTTTCTGCTGCTACCGAGAAATTAGTATAAACACGATTATTAGAACACGACCTCACTTGAAACCAATCACTATGTAGCTAGGATGATCCAATGATGGCCATGTTATCAGACTGCTAACTAGGTATTAATTTTGAATAATATTCAGAACCAGAATCACTTCCTCATTATCTTTTATTGCTTTAGTTGGTTTTTTGGGAAAATAAGCTTTATGAAAATGGATTGCGAGTCTTTAACATGTGCTCTTTGCTTATTTCATTTCTTATATGCATAACAAAACTTCTTACTCAGTAGAGAGGAAGCACCACCTTGAGCCTATGGTTTTGCTTCCAGAAGCTGGATCCAGGGAAGTTTTAGCTCTGCAATTTATAGAACATACTTGTCTTAGATCACCATTGCCAAGTTTAGTGCAAATGGATTAGAATGTGGAGTTCAAGATTTGTTTTTTACTTCAATAAAACCATGCATACCTTGTATCTTCTGACCGAGGAGTAGCTGAAGGATTCTTACCCGACTTGTTGACAGATCCCTGCAGGTCAAAACAGTTTCATGTTAGCAAAACTTATGACAAATGTGCAAAGTCGGGAGATTCTTTGCTCAACAGGTGTAAGCAAGAGGCAGAGAAATAGGGAGGCACCGTGATTGGAGTTCTTAAGGGAGTGCAGCAATCTTTATCTTTTGCCTTGGAAGAATTGGTGCTGAATCTTGAATTTTCAATCGTACGCTTAACAGTTGAAGTGAACTTGTTGAACTCTCTAGCTGGAGTGAAGTTCATAGACTTGTGAGTTAATTTCCTTTTATAATCTGAGTAGTCCATTGAAGACTTATTGCTGATTGGTGTGGTGACATCAGTTTTTCTCTTGGGCCAAACAGAAACTATAGTTTTGGCAGGTGAAGATGTCTTTGGTGCTCTACTGTGAAGTGAAGTCCTCAAGGTAGTAAATACCAGTTTCTTCTTGTTTCTTGGCACTGAATTTTCTTGATTCAATTTGGTATCCTGTCACAGAAAGAAAGAAACATCAGCTTGATCCAGAAACCAATACTATAGTATTGGATGTTTCAATGAGCTCAATTACTGTAATTTCATTAGAAACAACCTTGACCTCTGCTAGAGAGTCTGAAATCTTTGTCTGAAAATCATGCAAGGCAACAAGTTGATCTCCATTAGTGTAATATTCTGCAGGTTGAGGGGCATTGTTAGAAGCAGCTTGTGCTTGTTCAAGAGCAGCCTTTTTGGCTGCAAGTTCCTTGTAATGAGCTTCAAAGAAAGCTTTCTTTTGAGCCACGGAACCAGGCCGAGCATATCTCTCAGCTTCTTCCACATAGCGGTTTTGTGAATTCGACGAGAAAGAAGACCATTTTTCCCAAGCTAAAGGTTCTGTCATGAACCTCCCAAAGGATATGGATTGCCCAAGACCATGTATTGGGTTGCCCTGTAATTATGGCATGCAAAAGTGAAAACTTTGTTATAATGTGCTCAAGAACTCAAGAAACTCAATGAGGAAATTGGATTGTTATGAAGAAACTTTGTCACCTGTTTGGCATGGTTGGGAAGTCCAGAAATATAAGAGAAGGGTTGTTGTGTCTGCATGAGACAAGCTGAATCTCCCATGTCTTGGCTGCTGCAGTGGCTGTCTATAAAAATCCAAACTTTGAGCCCTTATGTTCTTCTTCCTTTGTTTATTTAAGGTTGGTGTTCTTTGTTTTGAGCTTTTGCTTTGTTCCTCAATTGGTTGATGTTTAAATTTGAAATTCAAAAACAAACAAAAAAAGAAGAAGAAGTGGGTTGTGAAAAAAGAAAGCAGTAGGCCATGCACAAGCATATATGAGGCTGAGAGCCTGAGAGAGAAGAAGAACACTGTAACCTTTTATAAAAGCTATGTTCCAATCCATATTTGAGCTTTCTTTTGGGTCCCACTCCCACTCCCACTTCTCAAACTCAAACATTCTTTTCAATGATTAGAGATAGTTAAATGATGAGTCACTAATCCGCAAATCTTTCGACAAAAAAAAGACTTTAAATTAAAGAACTGGATATACTGAACTAAAATGTCCCTGACAATCTGACCAAAAGCATTAGAGTATCTCTTTCGGTCTGCAAAGCACGAACAAACTCAAGTGCCTCCGATTTAACAACAGCCACAATCCGTCACCCAACACAATACCTCCCAAATGATCATGACTTCTACAGCCCGTCATTCTCGAGAATCCATCCAACTCATACGACCACCACCCCAACACCTTTCCGAGCTATCTCCAAAGATTTGGTCCCCACCTGCACACCCAACCGCCTCAAACACAGCCTCATTTAAATTCATTTTCAACCTACCCGTCGGTGGAGGAGACCACCTTATCTATTAGCTTAATGTGTTGACCCTAACAAATTTGGGCCCTTATTACCTTCGACCACATACCTAAAAGAAAAATAAAAACACAAAAAGAGAAAAAAAATAAAAAACTCTAATTCAATAAATCATAATTAATTAGGTGATGTCGCATCAACGATATATGTCTAAACAAAACTCTCCACGTCCTGTCTGATTCATTTAATTTGTCTCTTGGTTGAAATTTATATTACTCAACACCCAAAGAAAAAAAAAAAAAAAACCTTAACATCACGTATGCTTATGAGCTATTTTAAAAATCCTAATTCCGATTGAAAAAAAGTAGCCGCAAATTGTTTCTTAAAAATAAAAAAACAGATTGAGAAACGACACAACAAACATCGTTTTGATGAACAAAAATTCATCTCTGGAGTTCTCTGGATCTCTCGCTAGCAAGAGTAGAAAAACCTGAGGGCATCAATCCGGGCAACGGTCGTGTTGGTCTTTCGTCTCCTCTGCTTCAGCAATCACCACTAACCGTAAGTCCTGTTCTTTCATTTTCTGGGTTCTTGTTATTTTCATGTAATTTTGTGAAACGAACCGTAAAAAAAGAGTCTTGTTTCTAGCTGCTTTCGCCGCCGTTTATAGTGATAGAAAATAACCCACCCATTGAAAAAAATAAGCAGTTTAGAGAGAACCAATTGGAGCAAGAAGCCAGAATTGTTACGACAAACAGTCTAATTGGTTGCGTTTTTTAGGTACCGAACCATGGGAACTGCTCCGGCTCAAATTCCGACCAGCTTTGGCCATGAGCTCAGGGCTTGCCTTCGTTGCCGCCTCGTCAAAACCTTCGATCAGGTTCTCTTCACAAATTTACAGTTTTTGGATTGGTTTGAATTAGGGTTATTGGTTACATATGCATTTTCTTTGTCCCTCCCTCTAATTGT
>JAYMTE010000676.1:0-16403 GCA_036897545.1 Pelargonium fulgidum
CACCGAACTGGAGGATCACGGCGCCGACCTCAACGATCCTCTCTGGAGCGCCAAATGCCTCATGACATCGCCTCATCTCGTCAGAAGGGTATATATTTTGCTTCATTTTTTATTTTCATTTTAATTTTTGAAGTCGGTACTCTGTGTGTGTGTGTGTGTGTATATACGGAGCAGGTACATTAGTACATATCGTTATATTGCTGTTTGGTTTGAGAGAAAATGATGGAAAGTGAAAGAAAATGATGCATTTGGGTATTTCAATCCTTTTTTGTTTTTTGTTTTTTCTCCCTCTTCTAATTAGTTACTAGGTTTATAATTGCGTCACGTGTCATAATTTTGGTGCAGTTCTCTATAAACGGAATGATATTAGGAAATTGATTTTGTAGCTTTCTATTTGTTTATTTGTTTGAATATGACTCTTTCATACCTGTATTTTACATGTAAACAATTTTCAGATATTTGCTGATAGCTCTATAAGCATTTATAAGTGAATTTACTGACATTTATTGATAGAAAACAACTTGTAGCTAAGGCAATTCCTAAACATTTATTGGTGAATTTCTGTATATATATATATATATAAATTTCCCTTATTTATTTCCTTCTTTTTAATTTTATGATTCATTGCCTTTTAAACATCGCTAAGCTACACACAAATCAAGGCTCTGCTCTGTTCAGTTAAACACGAAAACTTGGTTTGAAACTCTTTTTTTATGATTTTTATCTGGGAGAGGTCCTACTTGAACAGTCTGATTTTTAGAAATCAGATGGGTTATCAATTCTATTAAACAAATTTTATTTGTACATATTTGAAATTTTTATAAAGGGATATAAATTTTGACGTGCGTAAACTATCCGGTGTTTGGTCACCATGTTAGGCATAGGACTAATCTGGGATCAAGCTAGTAAGGACCACGAGGGCAGTAAAGCTGAAAATCTAAAACAACCCTGCCAGTCGATCCATAGATTTCATAACTACTAGTGTTATTTTGTATGAAATATTTAATTTATCTCAAAAGAAACTACAAATAATATTTTATTTAATTATTTGTTTGAGGACAGTCATCAGGAGGTGATACAAATACTATCCTCTGAAAGCAACCTGGCGAAGTGTATGCTGCCCATGTCATTCCTTTTTATATCTGCTCAAGACACCTGTCTTTTTCATGCAATAATACCAAACATTTAAAACCATTTACAATATTCAATACAGTAGTATTTTAATAAAGACTATACCTATGCTTTATTATCATGTCAATATCTGTTTATTTTATTTTATTTAACGTATTAAACTTGCTTGATTGACAGGTGCACCTAGATTATCTTGATGCAGGGGCTAATGTTATATTAACAGCATCTTATCAGGTGATTAGTGCTGTCGTTAATTAGTATTCTTATCATTTGTTAATTTCACTTTATTAGTGCTTAAGTAGCTTCCTTCTCATAAAAATCTACATTCCAAAATAACAGTCCTATTTGATTATGATCACAATGTGAATGATACTTTTTTTGGACTATTCTCCATGTGTCCAATATTATGCCTTTGTTGTAGCGCGCACAAGTGACTATCTTTAACTTATCTGAAGCTTTTTATTATTAATTAAAGCATAATACACTTGTCAAAAGAGAAAACAGAGACTTACATTGGAACACCCAAATTTATTTGCTAGACACTTATTTGGGGATGAAAGGAGATGTAAATTGATTGCCATGATTTATTATTTGTGACAGGCCACAATTCAAGGTTTTGAGGCTAAAGGCTTATCAACGGAAGAAGCTGAAACTTTGCTTAAGAGAAGTGTTGAAATCGCTTGTGAGGCACGCCAAATTTTTAATGACAGGTGCACCAAAGGTTCTTGGGACAATTTTGATGGAACTGATGGGATTTCGACCCGCCCAATTTTAGTTGCAGCTTCTGTAGGCAGCTATGGTGCTTATTTGGCTGATGGCTCTGAATATAGGTGACAAAATAAACCCATAAGCTAAGTATATTTTTCTGTGCTGAACAAGTTCAACTTATATTTATTGTCTCCTTTTGCAGTGGGAACTATGGTGATGCAGTTTCTCTCAAAACATTAAAGGATTTTCACAGGAGAAGGGTACAGATATTAGCGAATTCAGGGGCTGACCTACTTGCATTTGAAACTATTCCAAATAAGCTGGAAGCTGAGGTATTTTCTTTGCCTCCTTTTTGGCACACCTAATCATTTGACATGTATCCCTTTACATCTTTTCTTGTATTGTTCAATGATTTAGCCAACGAATCATTGACTTAAAAAAAAAAACAAGCACAATACTCATTTAACATTTGCATGTATAAAATAGTGATACATGAGTAACATGCCATCTCCCTTTCAAAGAATACAATAATTGAGTTCACTGATGGACCAGTTCTGTCTCTTCCACTTTTATGTATTTTGCTCTATGTTGGGTCTCAGGTTCTCAGCTGAGCATGAACTGAAGGACCCATGTCGAGCTCCAAATTTGAGATTTTACCAAGCAGATTGGCCTAGGCCACTCTTAATTGCCAATAGTAGTCATGCTTGACCGGTTTTCTAGGCCTGGTGTCATAGTGGCAAAAAGTCCAGACTGGCCCATATATCATAACTATATTTTCTATATAATTCTATCTGATATTAACAGTAATCATACATTTTTTCACATAAATTGAGATAATGGTATTAGACTACTGGTAGAACCTTGCAATAGGATGTTTATGGTCACAACTTAGATTTGGAGAGTAGTTTTGTTGGTAGCTGTGGCTCTCTGCCTTTTTGTAGTAGTTTCCTTAGCTTGACTAGATTTATTTGCAGGCATATGCTGAACTTCTTGGAGAAGAAGGAGTTGAAATTCCAGCCTGGTTTTCTTTCAATTCCAAGGATGGATTCAATGTGGTCAGTGGTGAATCTATGTCAGACTGCGCCTCCATTGCGGATTCATGCAAGCAGGTTGTTGCTGTTGGAATCAACTGTACCCCTCCGAGGTTTATCCATGGCCTGATTCAATCTATCAGAAAGGTGCTGTTCTCTATAGCTTGACTCTCTTTTGGTAGTGTATTCCTATTTATTTCCTCTCATGACCTTCAGGCTTGACTCAATTTTGCAGTAATTTTTTATTAACATCCAAGCATTCTTGACTACTCTTCACTCTATATATACATGTGTGTATATGTGCACAGATGCAAAGTAGCACTCTCTTGTTGTTGGTTAAACCTTGTGCAAATAGAATGAGACTTGTACATTATCATTATGCAGATGCTGATTTTTACCCCGTAGAATCTTACAATAACGGCTTCCCTTGATATATTCTGGCAGGTAACAAAGAAACCAGTAGTCGTATATCCGAATAGTGGTGAGACCTATGACGGTCAGCTCAAACAGTGGGTGGTGAGTTGCTTTCTCTCTTAGTACGACAATTTTGTCATTGAGTCTGTGGCCGTCTTGTTTCTGGACTATAAGCAGTTTGGTGTTCCAGAGATAGTGATTGAGTGGTTGCATTTGCAGAAATCAAATGGAGTAGCAGATGAGGATTTTGTGTCGTATGTGGGCAAATGGCGCGAGGCCGGAGCTTCTCTGTTTGGTGGCTGCTGCAGAACTACCCCAAATACCATAAGAGGAATAGCCAAGGTTCTCTCCAACAAATCTTATGTAACTCTTGACTAAGAATGATAGGAAGACAATATATAGCTATCCTATAGCTAGTAAGCAAAGGTTTTTAAATTTTATTAATAATAGACTTGGGTAGAATTTTCACATTATTGTGTGCTTTAGAGGTCTACTAATTCAGCTAAATTTAGTTTTGAGCTAAAAGGGGTGTGTGACTTGTGATCCAGTGGATGTTTATGCCAGTTGGGGGAAGGAAAAAAAAAAAATTTGGACCATTTCTCGATTTGTGCGTGTCATCCTTGCGCAGGGGCCATGCTAATCTTCTCTGTATCGTTCCAATTTTATCGGATGTCCCCGAAGGGACAAGCTCGAAAGGTAATCAGGGCGTATATAAAACATTAATCCATACTGTTTCTTAGCGATGTGGGACATTGCATACAATTTTGCTCGTAAGGTCCACAGTGAGGCCCATTATGAAGCTTAGCGTGCTCAAGTCCTTTTGAGGCCCAATTCTGGTCTTACTATGTGTTCTGATTTTGAACATGTATATTATTTTTTCTTGATAGACAGAGCCACAGACAATAGCAACACCTTAAACCGCTAGCCCCAACGTTGGTTGGTCTAACAATTACGTTATTCACATTGCTCTTTCGATAGAATTGTGCAGACCATATATATGTACATGTTTAGTACATGTGAATGTTTATCTCAGAACACAGTAAAATGACAGGCAAAAGTAAATCAAGAGATTGAGAATGAAGCTTATGTCATAGCAAAAAACTAAAACAGGTTACATTCTGAGTTATGGGTATGTACATACACTGAAGATAGAAGGGGTCGAAAGAAAATATGAGAACAAGATCTCGATGTAAGCATCACATTACATAGTTCAAGTCCATGGCTACAAATGACGGGCCTTTCACGTAGCCTTCTCCAACCTTGGGAAAATGGAGTCAACTAAGGAATGATACATTGGATCAGAAAGCCAGAGTTTAGCTATATGATAATGAGATGAGGTGCGGCGGTGAACTTCCTCTATGAGCCAAATGGTAGCTTCAGCTTTACAAGGATGGATAGTGATATCTAATGGCGTATATTCCTCCTCTGATCCAATTCTCAATTGGTCCCATTGCTTGAGAAGTATGTTAGTCAGGTAATGCAAGGGTTGCCCATACAACTGCTTAATGGATTTCCCTAACCCCATCCATGAGGTAAACGGGATAAGCGAGCCTCGCTGTTGTGGGATTGGGATCTGCTTCATGTATTCCTGATACATTTCTGCCCTTTTGGTCAATGCACCTGCATCATAAACAAAGATGTATGAGACACATTTATCTTGTTCAGAGTATCAACAGCCAGCCAAAGGAAACAAAACAATCCAATGCGAATTCCAAAACCAATCTAAGATTAAAATGGCGTATATAAGATATGATACAATGATCAAGACGGCAAAATGGTCAATTTCAATGACATGGCATGTTTGGATATTTAACTTCAGGTAATTGGCACCAACTTACCTCACTCAATCCAAACTTTTTCAACACCTTAGGAATTGGCACCAACTCACCTCACTCAATCCTACCTTTTCAACACATTTTCGATCTTCAAGTTTAGTCAAAAAGGATGTTAAGGCGATAATGTAAGTAAATGCATAAATGTAAAAATAAAAGGACCATTACCCTTCTTGTCTTAAGCTCACTCCTGGAGTATAGAAATGAGATTTACGGTTTTGGATCAAATTCAAGAGTGCAAACATGCATAGAGTTCAATATAACAAAGTCAAAATTCTGAACCTATTAAGCTCTTGTGATAACTCCATCACAAGAAACTAGTAACAGAAGTTAAAAGTTGGTGTATAAATGTCAATCAAGAAAAGGTAAAGTACCCGAAATCTCAGCCACGATTATGTGCATATGTTTTTGGTGCAAGATAAGAAGAAACAAGTGTGTGTGAGATTCACTTATTATTGCTCTATAGTCCTTCAAGCAACAAGGTTGAATAAGTTGTTTACTTAAGCTATTAATGGATGAAATGTAGCAAACTAAAGTTGCATTTAGATTAAAAGAGAGAGAAAAGAATGGCAACTAGAATCAAGGATGGAAATGAGATTCCAAATCCAAATCCCTAGGACCAGAAAGTTTCAATGCAAAATGAAAATAACATTCCCATTTCCATTCTTGATTCTCAAAGCAAGCCACAGATCAAAATAGGAAAAGAACCTTGTGGAGTAATATCTTGATATGATTGATCGAGTGCAGTATCATCAGTCGACTCGTTGACGACTTCCATATCCGAGTCCGACGAAGAAGACTCGTCTGATGATATGACATCAACAAGTTCACTCCATGCCATCGTCCTTTTTATTCTTCCACTGAACACAAAAAAAAAAAAAAAACAACAAAAATCGGAGCCGTAAAGATACAATTGCAAAGAAAAACCTAAGAAGTACCGGTAAGGGAAGAGTCCGATACTTACATTGAATCGACTCCCGTATCCGATACGCGACTGCAATCTGTCAAAGGAAGCAGCAGAGACGAGGAAGATCAAACACGTCTAGGGTTTCAGTGCAGAGAAGGGGTTTTTCGGTATGTCATGTGTATAATGATAATAGGCTCAACTATTTGTCAACGTAGGCAAGATAAATATAAATTTTAACATTATGTCTTAGGTTTGGAGGTTATTTTAGACATCAATCATAATTATGTTAGACCCAAATTTGAGAATTAATTTATCAAAAGAGTTGTTCCTAAAAAGAGGTGTTCTTAACAGCATGAATCAAGTAGATCCCTTAAACAAACACTTAGTGAATAAATTATAAACTATGACATTTTATCTTATATTTTTGTTTCGATATAAATGTAATATTCCTATTTGTAAAATTTGTTTTGTATAATTGATATTATCCTACTAATGAATTTCTCATTTCATCCCAAAGTAATTATTCAATTTCTATTTTACGTTATTAGTTAGGCATGAACCAAGAGCAATATCCTTCAAATAAATAAGTTGGTTACAAAAACTTATTTTGTTACAATGGAGAAATTCAATTCTCACTCAATTATCCTTAATCTCTATGTAATAGAAATGTGGACAACTATTTTGACATCATGAGAATACAAGAGAAAATATACAATTATAACTAATTTATGTTTAGTTTTTCTATAATAATAATAGTATTGAAACTCATTTTCTAAATCTTATAACTTTATGTATACAATGAATCAATGATAAAGAATGTACATGATGAATGAAATGTGAGTTGAGCAAAGTTCGTCAAAAGATTAATGTGAGTGCCATCCAGAAAATTAAGGAATGAGCACGTAACAGATTGAAGGGCGGTGTTTAACTCCTCAGATTTAAACTTCGATTGAATCTACCATTTTAAATATTCTTCTGTGCCTCCCCTGTCCTTCAAGGAACTCCTCGATCAACCTAACAAATCAAAACGAACAGTTCAATCATGTCAAGTTCATAACGAAACTAACATATCATAAAAAGAGCCAAGCAAGAGTGAATTACTCACATCCCACAAATAGCTTTTTGTGACGCTGCGAGCTTATGATCTGGAAACGAGTCCTCTAATCGAAAACCCAACCAAACATAGAGATCCAATACCTTGAGTTGTAAATAAAGAGTATAAGATACCAGAAATGATACTATTTTGTATGAGCAAGCAAGTGCGGAAATAAGTACTGCCATATATGGAGTAAATGTCTAACTTGAAATTTCTACCTTTCGATGTCTGAAATTGGTTGTCTACAAACCATTCTTATTTTGAAATATACATAGAATAAAAACAGTTTAGAAAGGTTTACGAAGTCTTGGCGTCTAGCAGTGAGACTTCGTTTGACTTTATGAGGACAATAACATTCTATTTCGTTCAAAATATCAACTGCTACAAATTTATTATCTCAGCTAAAGAAATATCGAGATTAGATTATACCAATAAGAAAGCAAATGATAAGCAGAAATAATGGCTACTACTCACACATCTGCTCTTTTTCGTTTTATTATGTGACAGAAATTATTTATGACATATCCCTAACTGTTGTGTGCTTATTTTGAAACATTATTTGCATAATCATCCCTCGTTTTTTCTTGAGTTTCCGTGTTCCAAGAAGTAAACTATTAAGGTTTCACTAACTTTTATTAGATTTTATTTGTTTTGTTGCTTAAATGTTTGATATTTTATAGTTGAAAAGGGCAAAGTGCAAGTTCTGAAGGAAGAATCTCAGAATCAGGAGTTCGAAATTTCAGACAGCCTTGCACGACTGTGCAACCTAAAGGCGTGGCTGTGCCATCAAATTCACAGCTCACACATGGTCATGCCATCCAACAAGACAGATGTGCACCCTTGACCAGTGTGAAGACGACCATGCAGCTTACAAGAATGGCTGACGCAGACCAGAAATCCCTTTTCTAAATTCAACTTGTAAATGTTACTATGGTTAAAATAGACTTTAAGGGCTGAAATTACTCACTCGAAATACATTCCATTCATTTAAGATTTTTGAGAGGGCTTAAAACAAGATGACATCATGGTTTTAAGCACGAAGAATAACTGATCACTGATAGTCAGAGACTATTGAGTCTTCATCTTGATAAAGTTAGCATCTGTAAAGAAACATCTCAACTAAAAGTTTAAGCTGACAGTTGAAGGATTTATACGCTAACATGTCCCCTCATGTGCCAATTATCGCTTTGCACGTGGACTTGTGCATGGTGATTTGAAAAATCACATTACTCCTAAGATTGATGATACTAGAAAATTCTGACCTTGTGAATAGATTCAAGCTCCTTGAGGGCCGTTGGCGTTTCTGGAACCTTAAGCGTTCCAGGTGTAAATATCTCTCTAAGTTGAACAATCCTTCTCTTTGCATAAGTTGTTGCAAACTGGTTCATCAGAATCACATTAATTCTTCCATACAAAAGGTCGTGATAATTATCCATCTAAGAGAAACAAATATTTTAGATGTTAATATCAAACATACCTGTACAAGACCCTGCGATGCAATTGCATCCTCCATGTCAGCTGGACTGCAAATCACAACAGTCAATAAATCTAAACCTGAACCCAAGTACCCAACTACTATATAACCTCAAATTTAAGATGTCTCTATTCTCCATTTGACAGACAAAGATATTACCTACTACAGAAAAGATATTTATCTTGCAATGATAAGGCCAATTCGTCAATTGCAGTTGCAATAGTCTGGTGTCAAAGAAGTATGATTAGCACTTGCATAAATATACAAATGGAGAAAACATGATGAACGAGAATGAAACTTCTAGTTACCATAAAAAAATTGTTTATATGTGGAATGCGGAAAAATAAAGCACGAGAGGATGAAACCTACCAGCATATTATCAATATTGGCAATGAAAAAGTTTGCTGACAACTTAGCATTCTGTAAAAAATGCTCCTGCACAGGAAGTAGAACACGGGTTTACGTATCAATTCTGTAAAAATGAAGGAAAATGAAAATCAGCTATTGTGCCACTGCCGGGGAATAGTAAAGAAGGGAGAGTTGGATTTCAACAAAATGTTTAAGTTTCAAATCAGCTAATGAGAACCGTTGCCATGGCATAGTAAAGAAGGGAGACTCGGATTTGAACAAAATTTTAGGTCTCAGCAAGGAGATCCTATATGCAGAAAAGTCTGGTATTTTTAGACTAATATTCTCCATTTCTAAATGAAGCAGAGGCAAATCCAACAAAGGTGGCTCTGTGACTTTGACGATATCAACTGAATTTAAAATTCTTTAGGACAACATTGTGCTGACATTTTCCATAGACCATTGAACAATTATTATAACTTGCCTATATGCCAAACCTTCTAGTGTTAATGCATAATTCAATTTCATGCATGGCCCAAAAAGTGCAAGTCTAATTGACATATTTTACACAGCTTACATTTACAGTTTCTCGGATTGATTTGACAACTAAATTAGTGGATATGTTGATACATATATGTAGCCAAAAAGAAAACAAAGAAAGGCACATTAATTGGTAGATTTTTTATATAACTAAATATCAACTTACAAGTATCCGGTGAATACCAAACCTTGGGTGTAAACGTGAATACATTGACAAGAGATCGAAGGGAGGAAACAACCCAGCACGCTGCAGTTACAAGTTCATCTGATTTTAGACAACAATCAGGATAAATTGCTGTAATAAAATTCCGGGTGTGCTAAATGCAGTTTTATTTATTTATTTGTGCAATGGCAATATAAAATATAATGACCTCTAGGATGGGAGATGGAGAATTCATTGCGGTGTGAAGCAAAGGCAGGTCAGTTTCATGCAGACAAGTCACTTGTCCAACAGGGAACTTTGATCCATACCTACCAGCCCTCCCTACAAACAGAGCAAGTCAACCATCATCTTTACTTTTCTCTGGACAGGAAACAAGCAGACATCACAGCATCATTGAAGGCCCAAATATCAGAACCTAAAATACATAACCACTGACCTTTTATGATGCAAATTAAATTACCTATAGATGATATGTGCTGTTATATAAGGATCCTGTAATTTATGGGATTCAAATAAGGAATTCATAAGCTACCTCCTTATGTTAAAACCATAGCTTAGGCTGATCTGTCAATGCGCACATACCCTCATATAAATGGTTCTCTCATTTTTATCAAATTTAAGAAATATTACATACCCTTTCTTTTTCTTTTTTTTTCCCTACAATATGGAAGCATTGGCACAACAGACAATAACATTCATTCATATTATGTACATAATATAATGTGACAAGCATATGACATAACCACCAGGACATTCTTATTCCCATTCTTCAAAATGTTGTCAACTTATGTTTCAAATGTGTTCCTCGATGTATGAGCTATTCTTCTTAGAGTTGTTCTTTCATAGTTTAGCTACAAGAATAATGAAGTACCTGCAATTTGTTTGATCTCTGATACAGTTAGATCCCGCATTTCTGTACCATCAAACTTTTCTAAACATGAAAAAATGATCCTAGAGATGTTAAGATTGAGACCCATCCCGATGGCATCACTAGCCACAAGAACGTCAAACTCACTGCTTTCATCATTGAACATCATTGCCTGCAATACTAATAAACATATTAGTTAGCAAATCTTTATTTATTAGAAGGGTTAAAGTAAAAAATGATCTCCCAACTATACACTCATATCAACTTAGATCCTCCAACTATTTTTAAAATCATCAATGATATCTCAACCAATCGATTTCATCATCGATGCCCAAAACCTCAAATTGTGTCCATTTTAGGTCTCAAAATTTTGATTTTTCTTCCATATCATCTTTACTTATTTCCTTAATTTCCTACCAAAATAATATGTACAAAAATATGACTTCAATGAGTTTAAAAATAATAAAAACAAATGTTGGGCATAAATGGGCAAAAAGAGGTCTGGGGGAGGATCAAAATTGACATGAGCTCATAGTCAGGAGATCAAGCATGAGTTTAACCCTTGTTAAAAATAGTTGCAATACACACGGGAATCCACAAAATCTCAAGCAGCACAAAATATTTATGGATTTAAAACATCACCCATCATATCTTGTAAAGGAGCAGGATGGATCAAAGATATCAATGACGAACCTAGCATAGATCAATAATAATCATACATTTCGAAAAGGAGCAGTATATCCTTACCTGTTTTGTGCGAGTCTCTGGTGGCAGTGAACCGTATACCACAGAACAACGATGCTTTCCTATACCCTCAATATGTTGCTAGAAAATTGGCAAGGGTACAAACAAGTTATAAAAAAAAATAGAAGTGATAAAAGAAAATCCAAAAGTAGCTTCAGGATTCAGGATCTTATCAACAAAGTTGAAGATCAAAACCCTTTCTACAGCAAGTCGGAAGTCCTTAACTAAAAACATGGATATAAGAGAAGTTTTTCTGTTCATGTCTCACTTGGTATAATTTTCTGCCTTCCAAATTAATGGAAGGAAGATCTTTCATCACTGAATTTGAAGGTCTAAAAATTAATAAATAAAAAAGAGGACAAAGACAGAAAAAGCAAGCAACATATCCCAAAAAATCCTAAGATTCCTGGCCGTTGTACACTTGTACTGTTGTATTCATCAGAACTTGTCCCCATACAATTTCTATTTGCTGGGTCCAACATAAATAGTTCAAACTGTTCAGCCATAAAGTCTAAACGTCCATATTAATAATGCGTGCAGAAGAGAGACATCCAAGAGAAAAAGCATGTCCAGAATCAATTATCAATTACCGATTACAAAATAGTCAACATCATTTAGATTCAATCTTATTATTTACTCTGTGCCTATGCACACTCACCAACTCTTTGTATACAGAAACTACAATATCCCAGATTAAATAGTATGTTGAATCCATTCCCAATGCTATGGTGTCAGTATGATCTTTGTATCTGAACAAGCATATTAGGCCAAAACTCCCATTGAAATAGGCGGTGCAAGTTATCCAGATGTGACGGATTATCCTGGCTGTTGGCTTAGTTTAGCAGCAAGCTTAGTCTTACTAAGATTTGGATACCACACCAGCTTTAACAATATCCATGTTTATACAAGTTCTGAAAGGTTTATTGAGGTATCACCAGACCTCATACACATCACAAATCATCTTTGAACAAAGAAGTATTTAAGAGAAATGATGACCATATGCTAAACCGCTGAAAACCATATAGGCTAAAACAATAAAAAAGAACACAAAAGATAACGTTAAGAGAGCACGAGACAAACAATTTTAAAATAATTACTGACCTTAAATTTGTATATCTTCTTACGTGAAAAAGATACAAGGCAATCGCCTGTTTGCATAGTAGAAAAGCCAATAGGTTTCTGCATTGGGACTAGTGGCGAAAGTCTTTCATAATATTGAACCTAAAGTAGAAAAGCAAAACAATATAGAATTTAAGGCAATGTATCAACTTGATGCGACATACAAAAGTTTAAACAAAAAAAATCTCACTAACATGAATTAAAACTCAGTTCTCAAAACTGAACCAATTAATGGACATATGACTTTCTAGTCGGTCAGCAGAAAGCAGTGAGCATACAGGTAATCGGATTTACTAATTAAACATGACTTTCATATTCGGTCAGCAGAAACCAGTGAGCACATTTACATTTTCATTTGTTGTGTTCCAATTTTTGCTAAGAAATGAAAATGTATTTTGTTACTACAAATGCTTCTTATGTTAAACAATAGAAAAAAAAAGGAAAAAAAAAATAAACGGTAGTCTAGACAAAGCTAGAGGTGGATTCCAAGCCCTGAAGACGGTCAACAACTAAGAATATTTGCTACAAATGATGTAAGTCAGTACCTCGATATCATCATCAGTGACTTTCAGTATTTTCTTAATTAGAGGGACAGCAGCAGGATCTCCGCATAGATGAAGTTCATCAGCAGAAATCCCCAATAGTGCGCGTGTAAATGAAAATCCCCTTGACTCACATGCAACCATCTGAGGATAAAATATAATATAAGAATTCA
The DNA here is from genome assembly GCA_036897545.1 of Pelargonium fulgidum. NCBI lineage: Eukaryota > Viridiplantae > Streptophyta > Magnoliopsida > Geraniales > Geraniaceae > Pelargonium > Pelargonium fulgidum. The sequence goes on from JAYMTE010000676.1 coordinate 13,091, forward strand.
GATCAAAATATTATCTTCAATTAAAAAAACAGAGTTATTTAAGCTGGATATTTCTGATAAGGATAACAAAGTATGTAGTTGAAAAGTTTTTACTTCACAATAGAGATTGTACTTCAACATTAAGCTACATATAGGAACACATCCTCAATAGCAATGGGAAATAATAATCCTTGCAACAATGTTCAAGGAAATAATAATAATGATGATATTCAAACTTCAAGGATTACAGATTTGACAACAACAATTCCAAAAAATAGTATAGTTTCTTCACTTTAAAAGAGTGTTATAAAGAAAGTAAACATCTTCATGCAAGAAACAAACAATGAGGTTTAGCAGAATTCCCAATGTAGGCTCCATTCCAGGCATGGCCTTCAATCATGTTGAACAGAACTCTTACCTCAGATGAACTAAAGAAGAATAGTTAACAATACACAAAATGCTTGACGAGAACCAATTACCAATATTTAACATCTTTAGCCATGGCGCAACAGTAATGTTGTTGCCTTGTGACATTTAGGTCGAATTTAGGTTGGCTTGGGTTGGCTTGGCTATTATTCTCAAGGCTTTCTATTTAGTTAGACTACTTGAGTGGCATTTGCTGTAAAGCTGTTCCATTTTATTCCTATTCACATTCATAATTTAAAGATTATACAAGGGTTCAATAGAGTCAAGTCAATGCAATGAAATGCTTAAGCTTGACTAAAAACTCCGAGCTCACGACTCAAGTTGACTTGATTACAAAGAAAGGTGAATTGAAATAGACAAATATGAATAAGTGTGTTAAATTTTCAAAATATTATATACTCAACAAGCTTAGGGGATCTAAAATAAGACTAAAATTAATACTTAAACTACTAGAACTCAAACTAAGCAGGTCTAACGAGAGGGACTTGAGTCACTTGCAACCTTAGTGAGTTTCATAGATGAGGACCACTTTTAACATCTAAGAATTTTTTTTAGTCTGCTTAGATATAATTTGAAAGAAATCTAGAGAAAAATAGTTGTCATGCCTGAATTTCATCTATAACAGCACATCGGTAATTAGAGACAACATCGGCCATTTCAACTGTCACAGCTTTGTGTTTTGCACCATCAATTTCCTTTCTTTCTTGTCCTGTAATTAGATCACAAGGAACGTTTGCCTTGTTCATCCGTTTTGCCACCTCCCATGCCAGCAATCTCAGAGGACCACAATACACACCTGCAGATTACTATTTAACTATGAAAATCAATAAATATGATATTAGTGGGAAAACAAGAATTACTAGTATCCGTACCAGAAGAACTTGACTCAAGTTGCTTCAGCGCATTATGAGTTTTACCACTGTTTGTAGGACCTACATGCAGGACAACCCGGCGTTTTTTCTTTCTAGCAAGTGGGTACCATGTGTGAGGAGAGCTAACATGAAATAAAAAGTTGGCCATGAGAATTTGAAAAGACTAACTATCACAAGTGACATAATCAGTTGAGACAAAATCATCTTAAGAAGAAAATATCCAATCATTAAAACTAAAGTGGCTAAGCATTTAAGAAGATGATCAATGCATCCAAAGTGAGAAAACAACGAAACTGCCAAACAGCAGGTTACTTTGAAAGTTCCACTAAGAATCATTTCTAGTATCCAACACGAAACAGACAGAAAAGATCCCTTTTTCCCAAAATGAGTGTCCATTTCCCATTTTTGTAAAAACTAAGGATAGGTTAGCTAGGGATGGACTTTCCTCTTGTAGCCTCATTTACTCGTCATAATAAACTCAAGGATTTCTAATTAACTCATTTTAGGAATATTTTTTGGTAATTCATGCATAACTAACCAACCAAGAAAGGATAGTGGATGCTCATTTGGAACAAAATTTTAGAGAAAGTGGACACTCATTTTGGGACATGGGAATATATTTTTCTATCAATTGCAAATATCTTACTTTGTTATGCACTTCTTGCAATTCAAAGTATATGAGGTGGTATGAGGAACACTGGTTTGCTAATTCCTTCCGGGTAGTGTAGAATGTAAAGCCCAGAAAATACACCCAGCCCAAACCACAGCAGATTACAACATTTAATGTAAGCATCTAAGCTAAATCTAACTGTTTCATAGTAAAGGTCACTTAGCAAACAAAAATCGTAGTAACTCCATACCTATCCGGCTCCTACTCCAAGTTCTTTACATCTTCCTCTAAAATAGAAAACAATGCATTTCAAATAAATAAAAATATTTAAAAGCTCATATTGAATAGTTCTGGAATATCATCATTGTAGAAATGTAAATAGCTGATAAACAAACTCATAAAAGCAACGGGTAATAACATTCAAACTGTACCAAACTTACGACAATAATAAAATAAGCCTATTATGAATGTTGTGAAAAGAATAATGGTCGAGTATCTATAAAGCTGAATCAAAGCATAATATTTTGCAACAATATAAATATGAAGTTCAGCATGGTTTATATCCAATGTGAAACCACTTTGAATAGCACTATGCCATATGATTCTTACGTCAGATCCATACAATCAAACTTCTCATTGCCAGCGTAGCTGCTGTACCGCCTCTGCATCCCACAAATACAAATTAAAGCTGCAAACTTCAAGTCCAAGTGCTCTCGGAAGGGCTCAATATGCCCTGCTAGACGTATAGAAGAGTGCGAGAAACGTTAAAACATCATCACAAAGAATAAACAATATAAAATGAAATAATCACATACAAAACTACATGAAACTGCCAAATCCCTAGAATTTTCCCTTTGAATATCAAAACTAATTAGCAACAGAACTCAAGTCACAATATAGATTCCAATGCCATTCATTGCCTCACATCCCACTTCGTGTATATCAGCCACTAGAACACACATGTAATGTACAACATTATTCAAACTATACTCATCCAAAAGAACAAACTCCAATTATTTGTACTTAGTGGCATTGACCTATGACATTCATAAGTCTTCATTTTTTTCTGACATTTTCCAAGCAACCAAACAGGTGAAATTAGGTGGGAAAGCTGAAAAAATAAGAGTGGCACTAACATTACCTTGTCGAAAACTGTTCGTTCAATTTTCAATTCAAAGAGAGAAAACCCAATACAACTAATAAAAAAGTGGGCTTTATCTCCACTTTCTCAGCAACCAAACAAGAAAACATAATGAGAGGAAAATATGAAAAAAGGGTATGGAGTTCGAACCATGGAGAGTGCGATAAGTACAGAAAGACGAGAGTTTCCGGTGAAGAAACGAAGAGGCCATTGTTGTTGGTAGTTGCTTGGCACAACGGAGACGATGATAATTCCACACACACACACACACACACACAAAAAAAA
>JAYMTE010000677.1:0-16394 GCA_036897545.1 Pelargonium fulgidum
GGTGACAGAACATTGACATAATATTTTTATCATTGTTTGGGTTGTCACAAATGGTTGTGACCAAAGTTTCTGTCACAAATGTGTGTGTGATAAAAATATGATTTCTATCACAATTTATAATGCAATAGTGGCGGAGAATTTTCTCTTACAGAATTCTGTCACAAATTGTTTTTTTATTTTGTAGTGAAGAGGATCTTTCACTGTATAGGCTTTTGATTGAGATATTAGTTCCACGTCCGAGACGGTGTTGCAAAACCACAATTGGGGTGGTTGTTATTTTGTTTGTTGTCTAGCGCAGGTTATTAGTGCAAGACCCAATGTCAAAATTTGGCGTACATTGGTCACTGTACATCAATTGGCCAATAGACTTACAGAATTACTAGTGTGACACTTAAAAAAAGATGACAAACAATATTTTAGGGTATTTGGGTGACCCAGAAATGGTGGCAGCTATCACTATACAAGAAGCTTTATCATAGACCTTCGCATGGATGGGACAAGGTGATTGTTGATTCGGATGCTTTAGACGTTGTTTGAGTCGTTAAGACTAGAGTGAGAATTTTCTAGTGTTTTAGGTCTGATTTATTTTGACATTTTATCGTTACTTTCTTGCTTTACGAGTATTGATTTTTCGTTTGTTAAACAGGCTACTAATCGGTTAGCACACTCTTTAGTTAGATCATCTGTCTTTCGTAGGGGCTGCATGTCCGATTCAGATTTATAGTTTTGTACCTTTGGATTCTACGATGTAATCTAAAGTACATGTTTCCCTTAAAAACAAAATACTTCTGCATACTCGCTGGGCTTAGATTATGAGGCCCATCCAGTCATGTTATTCGGGCCCGATCTGGAAACTTGCCCGCGAAGCTTTAAGAAAACATCACATTTGCATCACAGGTCCTTTTAGGATGGACCATTACCAACTGCTCCATCTCATCCAAATCCAATAACAATTCACAAATCCACATTTTGCTCTCCCGCCCGCTCTCGCGCGCGCTTTCAGACTCACAGTATCGTCAATGTTGATTCTCTAGTTTGGATGTAGCTTCGCGCTTCTCAGATAGTTGCCGATCTGTTCTCGGTATTTTCGTTTTGTGATTCGCTTTGCTCTGTCGATTCAAGTGAAGGTGAGTCTGGATTTGCACTTCCCATTTTGGAGCTCTGGTTTGGGTTTTTTGGTTTCTTATAATCTCATGTATTTATGAACATATAGATTTTTCTTCCGATTTTAAATTTGTATTTTGTTATCTGGCTGATTTACTACATATTTTTGGGCTTTAGGTCTGGTGATTTGTAGGGGTTAAGATGTTAGGTATTAAGAGAGGACAGATAAATTCTACAAGTAGAAATTAATGAGAGAAAGTTAGCAATTTGCTTCACTGACACTCAATTATGGTTTCAACTTTGCATTTTTGGATGTTCTTTCTGTTGTTGAACTGTAAGACTTGGATAAATGCATATCTTGCTATAGGCGGCATTAATTTTCTGGTTAAATGCTGAATGGTTCATGAGGCCGATGGCTTGTAGTGCTAGTGTGTTAGTTTTCTGAATTGGGTTATATAAGAATAGGTTTGGAAGTGCTTCTTAGGCTTCACCCTTGTTCCGTTGATTACTTTGTTGATATCAGAGTGTTGTTTGAATTTTGTCACTAGAGTTCAAGTTGGTTTTCTCAATGGCATCCCAGGAAAAATCGTTTATTGGTGAAATGGCCATGTTCTTGTTCCAGGCACTCTCACTTTTAGCTGAACTGCGAATTCTCCTGCACATTTGGATAGGACCTTATTAGATTAACTTTCCTCCTTCACAACCTGATTCATAGTGTTTGATCACAAATCAACTCTGTGCACTGCTATCTCGTTATGAAGTTTGATGTATCTCCACATCCCTTTGTGAAGATAGCTTGAACCAATCAATCAAATTACTAATCTTTTTTTACCTTGTCATCTCATGACTTTAAAAAAAATAAAATTATGTGTTTGGGAAATACTCCCTCCGTCCAAAGTATGTGTCCTGTTTCTCTTGAATTTTCGTCCCAAATTAAGTGTTCTAATTTTTTTTTAGTAAATTAGTTATACATGAATTGTCAATAGTATCCTTATAACAAATTTAGAATTTCACTTCCGAAAGCTGAAGATAAAATTTCCTGTATGGCCATAATGCTTCATCCACTGAAGTGTTTTTCTTTTGTCATTGCTGAAACAGTGATGCTGTTATTGAGGGTATGGAATTGACAGTGAAATTCTTTTGACATTCTGCCTTCACTCTTAAGCTTCAAATTTTAGATGTGATTGTTTAAATCATTGTCACAATGTTATTTTAACCGCACTGTTTTGTCTTCACAAGTTCTATTGATCTATTCTTTTAGTATAACAAAAAACAAGATATGGGAAGTTAGGAACAGTGACAAGAAATAGGCCCAGAACAAACACCTGAAGAAGATCTTGAAATCCCACGTCGAGCAGCTGATAGTTAGGAAGTATATTTCTAAAACAACAAATATGGCTCATTACTCTAAATATTACCAAATCTCCATTCTTCCAGATCAGCAGCTTTGCTCTTATTATCTCTGGAGAAAATCTGCAAAATTAACTTCTAGAGTGTCTATATTTATAAACAATCTCCCAGTCCATGCTATTATATCTTTTCAATGCTAATAAATTATGCATTATCACTAACTGTAGTCTTTTTTTTTTTCTTTTCTTTTTCAATTTTTTTTATTAATCTGATTGCAGCAATGGAGGGGAACCCACATAGCTCTCCAAAGTTAGGGTATCCAGTTGATGGTGATGATGGAAAGTATGTCTCTGGACTAAGTACTATACTTGTTGCAACAATTCAGGAAGCAAAAGACAGGATTTCCCAGATAGAATATATTTTCTGTAGTCAGCTTTATCCAAATTTCCAATCAAGATCTAAAAGCTTGCAGAAAATATATTTAGAGGCCAGGAAAGCGGCAGAAGATACTTGGAAAGAGAAAGAAAATGAGCTATTGATCCAACTTCAAAAGCTTCAACTTCAAAAGCAACAGAGTCTTGAAGAAAATCATTTTCTTAAACTGGGGAAGGAAAAGCAGTTGAAGGAGCAGGAAGAGAAGACAAATCTACTTCTTGCTAAACTTAGCAATCAGCAAGATAAAGTAGATGAGCTAGAAAAGGAACTCAGACAGAAATCTAAGGAGGTAGATGAGGGTATGGAATTGCAGAAGAAATTACTTCTACTGATTCAATCAAAAGAAACTGTGGTAGTGAACAGAGCTAAACAACTGAAAGAGCATGAGGAAAAGATAAATGTGCTTCTTGCTAAACTAAATGGTCTAGATGGTAAAGTTAATGAGCTTCAAGGGGTGATCAGGGAGAAGACTGAAGAAGAAGCCAAGGGAAAAGAGCTGACTGAAAATTTGCTAAAAAAGATTGAAGTTCAAGCTTTGGAGATTATGAATTATGAAGAATTGTTAAATAATCATGATAAAGAGAAGAAGCTTCTAAATGCCAAGCTGAAACCTTTAGAGGAGAAGGTGATGAATTTTGATGAATTGTTAAATAATCCCATGAGAGGGACTAAACTACCAAAAGCCAATCTAGAACCTTTAGAGGAGAAGGTTGGTAGAATTCAAGAAGAACTCAGGAAGAGGACAGAAGAAGTTGAGGAGGGGAGAAAATTGCATGATCAATTACTTCAACAAATTAATCTAAATGGCCTGGAGTTGTTGAAGAATAAACAGCAGTTGGAGGAGCACGTAAAAGAGAAAGTATTGCTTATAGACAAAGTAAAATGTTTTGAGGAAAAGGCTGATCAGCAACAGGTAAACATCAGAGAACAGACAGATGATGTGGCTGAAGAATTGGGTTCATACCAGGGCTTACTTAGAGAGGTTGAACTAAAAACCTCTGAGCTGCAGGCGGAGAAGAAGAAAAGGAGGGACACTATTGATGCTTACAAAAGGCTAAAGTCTCAATATACCTTTCTGTGCACAAAGTTTGGTCTTAGTACAGAGAATATTCGCCCACAAATTACGTTCGATGATGGAAGTGATTCGTCAAGGCATCATCAGAGTTTAATAAATTCACCTGGTAATTAATGTTCTTTGCTGTGTTTGTGTATTTTCTTTCCTTTAATTGCGCTTCAAAGTGGTACTCCGAGCTTTTAAAAAATAATAATAGTTAAAGATAATTACTTATAAATGGAAATGCTTTTGCTGGGAGAAAGTTTTTCATCAATACCCTGAAAAGCTTTACCTACCAAAGTTTAATGTAAATATTATGACAGAGATTTGAACCAACAAACTTCTGTAAATGCTGTGAGCTTCTGCATGATTTGCTGATAAAATATGGCTTATAGTCTTGAAATGTGTTACAGGGTAAGTGAGTTTGTGGTTGCTATTTGAAAGAATGGTCTCAGTTTATGTATTGAATATGTCCCTGTATTGCTAAATCTGTGACTAGTTGGACTGGATTGAGATATTCTCGCCTGACACACTTAACCAAAGTTAGGCATCACTTTTCCTTATTCTTATTAAGTTTCTATTGCTTGGTTTGTTAGGTTACGGGAATAAATTACCAAAAATATCTGCAGAAGCTTGTGAAATGAACAAAGTGAAGACTGAGGCCAGTTGTGAAGATAATTTGGAATATGACAAAAGAGGCAGAGTAACTACAACCTCAAGCTCCCTCTCTTCTACTTCCAGTTTGTTTGTTGAACCAAAGTGTCCCTCCAATGTAAAATCTGTTCCAGTTGCTGGTACAAAGCGTCCTGCATCATATTGGAGAGACACTAGGTCTCGCCAGGACCAAGCAGGTCCTGACCCTCATGATGATTTTCTTAGTACTCCCTGTGAAAACATTAAAAGAAACCTGAATAAAATTGTGAAGGAAAATCATGATAATCCTGACTTGGTTTTAAGAGGCACGAATTCTGACAGTTTAGATGATGAAACACAAGATATAAATGCTAATCCCAGCCCGCAGAAGCAGCCAAAGCCAAGTACAGTAGCTAACAAAAGAGGCTTCAGGTATGTAGAACCAGTTAGAAAGAAAGCTGAGAGGGAAAATCTAAAAGGATTTGAATGCAAGCAATGCAAGAAATTCTATGACGCTGTCCTTCCAGATAACGAAGGGGAAGATAATAATGATGGTAACAAGCGGAATTTACGCTGTGAGCATCATGACGGTGTTTCTAGGCATCGGTATAGGTATGTTCCTCCACTGACTCCTGAAGGATTCTGGAATATTGGATTTGATTCTGAAATGTAAGTTTCTTGCGTTTGTAACCAATCTTATTTGAACAACAGGTGGCGTAAAAGCATAGTTATTTGTGGGGTTTTAACATTTAAGCATACATTCATTTGTTTTGATAGTTTCAATCACATTGTATATCTAAAACTGAAAGTTTGATACACTTATTTTACAATTCCAAACAGCTAAACTTGAATCGGTTAAATATTTAAAAGGTCCTTTAGGGTGACAACAGAACATGGTTTGTAGTTATGTGGGAACCAATGCCTTTGTAGTGTTTTGAATTGTAAGCATGCATCTATCTTTGCATTTATTTATCCTGAAAGTCCACTTCCCACTGCAATACTGTTACTATGATACTTGATTCTTATTAGTGATTAGACTTCACAACAGAAATGTTGATGTTGATGTTGCTACTATTATTGTGTAATTGTTATTAATGTTGATGTTGCTACTATTATTGTGGAAGATATGATAGTGATTGCATAGGTTCGTGTTTCTTGCATGATTTCTAACATTGGACTTGGTTCTGAAATATTGAAATGTAAATTTCTTACCTTTGGGAGGTTGAGATAGATCTTGTTTGCACAACAGCTAGCTTTACATTTATCTTTATTTGCTTTACTATTATGGCGTGATACTGAGTGTGGCTATCATAGCCATCCATGTCCAACTCTATGAAATTTGCTACTGGACTGTATATATTTGTAGGAAATCAAAAGAAAAATGAAATGTGCTCCTGTTCTGATATTTCCTATGACTTAGAGTAGTCCTGTAAATTGCAATAGAGGCATGATAGCAAAATATATTGGAATCTTATGTTCATATGCTACTATTCTACTTTGTCATATGTAAGGCTATCAAATTTGTTGAATCATATGCTGTTATAATACATTGCACATTATGCATCATTGGAACATGAGTCTGAGTTGTTATGCTGGAAATATTGGTTGGCTAGTAAGGTGTATAAATTAATTAGAGATACATTTATACATTTCTTTGTACTGTGTTTTAAAATTGAGTTTAATGAGGTAGGTACGTAGGGACAATTTTATTAATGCAGGAACATGCATTGCTGTTTGAGATCAAGTGTAGGATTGGCAACCCCCTCGGAAGCCATGATTTTGTTTCTGGGGCGAATAGTTTTCTACATGCAAATGTGAGTTATGCAACCAAAACTTTACTATATATTTCTTTGATATGTCTATGTTCTTTGACGAGTTAATTCAAATTCCACATCTGTTGTTACTTCATGTGAATTTGTGTGACCATAAAGGATAGTTATTTTCTTGCTATTGAGTTCAGTCTCATCATTCACTAGTACTAGCGCTTGTATTACCACCCACCGGTTAATAACTAGCCTATAATTTATAGCTGCATTGCGCAGTGTGTAATTCACGCAAGACTGAATATTTTGATGAATGATAAGAGATGGTCGGTAGAGCCAACTGCCACATTTCAAATAAAAGTAGTCACTTTGTAATCAACAAGAAGGTCAACCTAATAAAATAAAAACTTGCATATCTAAACATGAGGGTGACACATATTTAATATGCGTCAACTTTACTGTATGTTATGTAAATGTATTTGGATTGAAATTTTGTTGTTATTATAATGTGTATTACAGAAAAATAACATACAAAGCTTTATCTCTTGAATGTCCCTTAGAAGGTTACATTGTCCCAGAAGTGTTTGCTAGTGTTCTCAAGAACTGCATGTTTTATTGGGTATTGGGTATACACAGGCATAACACAGCTGCGATTTGCAACAAAAATAATTTGTTAGATGAAAATAGGATGTATCCACCTTCCAAAATTGGCTTTAATGGGTCATCCATGTGGTTTGTTTTACTTTAAACTTTTTGTCTCTGGGTCCCTATTCCTGGACAAGCCCACTTTATGACTTCCAAATTATGAATACCAAGTAACTCTTGCAGCAGTTTTTTCGGCACATGCATTTACCACTCAATCCGTGACAGCTACGCTATTCTCTTCATTTACTACTTTATTATTTTTTATAAATGATAACGATAGTTGATTCATGTAATAGAATTTCCATTTATTATATGGAAAGTGATATAATTATTTGTGTAGACTATTTCCAAACATAGCTACACAATTACACAAACACAACTTTGGTTAATCAATTTCAATTATTGATAACCAAATAATTGTTGTTAGGATAATAATGTAAATACTAAATACAAATTGCATGTGCCACACTGGTTCTCACCCGCAATTAAACACCAAAGCCGAGGTCATTTTCGTCCCCAAAGCATTTATATAATCGCACCCGAGTCCAACTTTTCAAGAAACATACCATTTCCAAAGATATGGGTTTGGCTTCTGCTTTGTTGCTTTCACTGGCACTTGTCACTCTGAGTCCATGCCTCGGCCGCGAAACTCAGTCCGTACCCACTTGCTCCGCCGCCGACCGGGACGCTCTCCTCGCCTTCAAGTCCTCTCTCTCCGAGCCCTACCTCTGCCTCCTCGACTCCTGGACCGGCGCCGACTGTTGCAACCACTGGTACGGCGTCAGCTGCGACCCCTCCTCCTACCGCGTCTCCGATCTCACCCTCCGCGGCGAGTCCGAAGACCCCATCTTCGAGAAAGCGGGTCGCGTCGGCTACATGACCGGATCCATCGACCGCTCCATCTGCAACCTCGACGCCCTCACCACTCTCATTATCGCCGACTGGAAGGGCATCTCCGGCGACATCCCCGACTGCATCACCTCCCTCTCCAACCTCCGCTTCCTCGACCTCGTCGGGAACAAGATCTCCGGCCAGATCCCGGCCGATATCGGAAAACTCCAGAAGCTCCGGGTTCTCAACCTAGCCGACAACCAAATCTCCGGCCAGATCCCGGCATCTATAGTCGAGCTAGCCGACCTGAAACACCTCGACCTCAGCAACAACCAGCTCTCTGGCGAAATCCCCTCCGATTTCTGCCGACTCGGAATGCTGAGCCGAGCTTTACTGAACCGGAACCAACTCGTCGGTTCAATCCCGAGTTCGATCTCTCAAATGAACCGGCTGGCCGATTTGGACCTCTCCATGAACAAAATCTCGGATTCCATACCGGAAGAGCTCGGCAACATGAAGGTTCTCTCGACGCTGAACTTGGACAGCAACGCGCTTTCCGGCGAAATACCGGGAAGTTTGGTAGGAAATATCGGTCTCGGAATTCTGAATTTGAGCCGAAACGGTCTGGAAGGCAAAATACCGGACCGGTTCAATCCGAAATCGTACTTCATGGCGCTGGATTTATCGTACAACAAGCTGAAGGGGCCGATACCGGGATCGCTGGGCGGAGCGGCGTATATCGGGCACTTGGATTTGAGCCACAACCACCTGTGCGGGATCATTCCGGTGGGATCGCCGTTCGACCACCTAGAAGCGTCGTCGTTTAGTAACAACGATTGCTTGTGCGGGAACCCATTGAAGACTTGCTGAATCGGATAGTACAAATTATTGCTTCCCATTGCCATTTTCATTTGGCTCCAAAAATGTGGAGTGTGTTGTTTATTATTACAGTATCACGTGTTAGGTGGGACAGTGAGCTTATTTAAGAGGTTTTTTTTTATTAAAAAAAATGTTTAATGCCATGTAATGTTAGTATATAATATAGTATCATGCAAGAAATAGTAGGAGGATAAGGCAAAAGTTGCTTGCATGTGATAAAAACAGCATCGGTCAGCTTCTTGACAGAAAGATTCCCGGACATTAATTTATGTATTTGGGTTAAATCAAGTTTAACCTAAATTTTTGATGCACAGTAGCAATTTCTATCATAAACGTTCTGTAACTAGTTCAAAGGTGAAGGCACATGAACCTGAAGATTTTTTTACCAGAGGGGACGACCCCTAGGTCAAAGATATAAGTCCATAAGTCACATTCTTAGTCGCTAGATTAGGAAACAATGATTGTCAGCAAATAAAATTAAACGTTGGTCTAAGTCGCATTGTACTACACGGCCTAAAAAAACCCACCCCGCGCATCATGTTCAAGGAAAATAGACATAGAAAGGCAATGTGTTGCACCACCCAGCGTGCCCCCAAAACCTTTTTGCAACATTCTCATGGCTGAAAGATTTAATATAGTGTTAGATCTTCGTTGCAATGCCACACGTATCCCACACAATATGTTCCATTTTGCTTGCATGTTTTACACTCCCAGAAAGGGAGTTTTTGCTTTTCCGCCTTGCAAACTTGGTAGAAATTTCTTATCCCTAGAAAGTATAAGGACAATGATCCATTTTATATGAAACAAAGTGTCTAAAATGGTTCACCTTAGAAGTCGGTAGGATATATTGCTAACATAATAAAATCTTATAATCAAGCCATCATTCGTTATACTCGAAAGACAAGTGGATTATCAAATTTTGATTGGACGGACGAAAGGCAACACATACACAAATAATTGATGTTATGATATAATCCTCCGTATGGTTTTAAAAGTTAGATGTCATTTAAGCAACTATTATTCATGTGAGGTTTCATTTGTGATTTAGCTTACTTCCTCTCTAGCATCACCAATATTAATGTATGACATTGTAAGAATAGCACTGTAAATTCGTGCAACTTTTTTCCTTCCAATAGTACTAATAAAATTACTTGGTGTGGAAAATTAGGCTAGCTAGAGCAAGTAGCTAGCATAAAGTCAAGAAGTGAGGTACATTTGCAATGTTGTGTTGGAGTTTGCTACACAAAATGCTTAGACAAAGCCATATGCAAGCAACTTTAATGTGGGTCCAAATCAAAAAAATCATTCACCATATATGGTGCACATCCAATTATTAAGCTGTGAATGGGCCACTCCATTGCCCCATTAATATTATGTTTATATGAGATCTTCAACAATGCACATGAGAATGCTTCAATTAATTAATTTTTCAGAAATCATGAAATCTGTACATAAATATCAGTTCCAATAATTGACTAGATATATGTCATTTTCGTTTCAATTCACTCATAAAACAAAAGTAATTATGAGTAATAGAAAGCTGCAATTTTGGGGATGTAGCTCCCATGAAAAATAGTTGCATTTCATCTGAGAAAGAGAACGGACGATAACAAATAACTATTTCCTATTTGTTACTTCTTTTTATAATAAACTATTCTAATTTTTTTTTTAAACTTTATACTATCATGAATTATTTTTTATCATTTTGTCGATAACTTTGAAAGAATTTTTCGAAAATACTAATTTTAGGGTAGTCCATTACAAAAGGTGAAAAGTACAATGTAGTCTAAAATTTAAAAAAATGACAAGAAGGGAAAAATTAATATTTTCAAAAATTATGTCAAAGTTAACTAACAGAATAGGTGAAAAGTAGTTAAGATAGTTTAAAGTTACAAAATAAAAATCAAGTCATGTTGAGCCAAGTGGTTAAAACACTTTAGATTCCTTTTAAGCACTCAAGTTCGAAGGGTGAAATTCGTAGAGTGGAGTTTAGCGTGATACTCTCTTTGAAAATGAGAAACATTGTTATTTCGATATTGTTATTTCGAGTATAATGTTCCGTTTCTGATTAAAAAAAGTTACAAAATTCTATAAAGAATTAAATGCAAATCATTGCAAAATGTGACAAACACTAGAAAATCATTTGTAACTCACCCTAAATCATATTATCACATTGCAAACCTTTATTTTATCCCTCTTCCCACTTAACTTTGTTTGGTGAAAGTGAAAGTATGTGAATCATTTTTCCATGGTTACATTATGGATCAAACATCATGGTAATAGTTAAAGTGGTTGTGTTGATTCTCAGTTACCATTATTGCTATATTGATTTCTGCATAAGTATTTAATATAGATATGGGTTTTGCAGAGCAACTGACATTGAGTAGAGCCATGCATCATTCTCATGCATGACCCCACAAGCCACAAACCTAACTAATCAACTCCAGAGAACATGGTTCAAACACTACCAGTAACCAAAAAATGCAACTTCATGATTCAAACACTAGCAGCAATGCCATACAAAAAAATCACTAATTTGAATATGCTAATGACACTTAGTTTTGATTACATTGGATTATGCAAAAATGTCCTCAGCTATGATTGATTGTTCACTATCAATACAAGTTCCGGATGGGATTTGAAGCTGCTCGTAGTCTAGCTGTCTTGAAGCTTCGTACAAAGCAATACCAACACTTACAGAGAGATTAAGGCATCTAACATAAGTTTCAACCATCGGAATCCGAATGGCGCCCCCACCAAAGGCTTCGCTTTTGCAGTCCGAGAGGGCTTCAGGTGGTAGCCCACTAGTTTCTGAACCAAATACCAGATAATCACCCCTTCTGTAGGAGAACTCCTGCAAAATACTCGAGTACACCAAATTGTAATCATCCTTATCCAGAGAAAACCAAACTATTTATATGATGCAAAGCTGAACCTATTAAAAGGAGACTGGAGGTTTGCTCAAAACCCTCCGTTCAATTATCAAACTTAGTGTTTGTCAAAAATATGAATCTATCGATCAAATGTATAGAACCAGCAAAGTATGCATGATTCATAGGTTGCTAATTCTCTGTGTAAGCCATATAGAGAACAATAATCTACACAAACATACTATAAAAGTTGAAGGGAAAAAAAAGGTTTCTTATGTGAATTAGAGCGCCACCTTGTCAAGTTTTTAGTTTTGGCATAAACTTTTTATAATTATGAAACTACCCCAAAAAAATGTCCTAATACCAGGAGGAGCAAAACATCCAAAAGAGTAACTTTGATACATAAGTTATACTCTCACGGTCCCAAAATGAGTGTTAATGAATTATGAAGACATTACAAATAGTATGATTAGTATCCTCAAGAACCACTCGAGTTTTGTTATAAACAAGGCACGAGGAAAAAATAAATAATAATAAGATCGCACTGTTGGGATTGGAAAGTGATTTTTCCAGAAAGTTGACCTGTGGCACCTTAGTTTTTGTTTATTTGCATCTTGAATTTTTGCCACACAGAAAAGTGACACGCTGCAGTATTTCCATAATATGAGTTCAAATGGAACCAAGTGACAAATCATGCCAAGGGCTGCCTAGGCTACCACCATAAAGGGATCTAGGGAGTCATTTATGTATGCAACCTTACCCCTACTTTGCTTTGAGATTGCTTTCTTCACCCAAACCTGTAACCTCAAGGTCACAAGGTAGACACCTCACTCTTACCTAGGTAAATCATGCTTATGGTGCAAAAATGATTTACCAATTACCAGCATGAAACTTTAGCAATATACCACAGCCAGCCCAGATAATTTGTCAATGCAAAGTCAAGGTAGGTATGAAGGCATTTCAAAATTCAAACTCTGTCCTAGAACTCCTAGATTTGAAACACTACAGACTTTTTTTTTTAACTTATTTCAATATTCACATTATTTGAAGTAACTTGTTTCAAAGTTGTAGTCCATCATAATAACTTCACTTCAAAAAGAAGATTGTCAAATCTCAGCACCAAAAATACAGTTATTTCAAACTCTTCAAAATTGTATCATCATCTAAATTATTTAACATGTGCAAGCAAGCTAGTTACAACCACACTCTTTTGTACTTAGAATTCAATCCATACAACATATTTTTAAGAGTGCACATCATGATTCATGCACTCATTACCAGCCCTTGAACTCTTTTAAATTACATTAAATTAAAGTACCAAGAGACGCATATGAAAAGGAACGCAAATGCATAAAAGGAAATACGACCAATGAATATTAGAGATCCTAAATGTGGGAAAGTGAAAAGGATGGTCAACTTACCGAATGAATATTTGTTCCCCTTTTTGTGAATGCTAGCAATCGTTTTTCCCCCTCCTATACAAGACCAAAAAGAAAGTCACAGAATGAGAGAGGGAGGTTTTCTGTAACCACTAACCCATCATTTGGAAGTGAGAAAAACCTGTTGCCTGAAATAGTCTCTAAATTCTGTCCATGAACCATGAATTTTAACAACCACATATCTAATATGGAAAGTTAACTTTTGAAAACATAGAATTATCAAGAGTTAAACCAACAAAGCATTATTGACAAGCATTTGATAAAATAACAACAATGAATCATATAATAGCTTAAGAGGTTGAATGATCTACCTCCTATTATGCATGGACACTCTCATTTTCTCAACATACCCATGTCCGGTACATACTAGACCCTTGGACACTCTTCGGATATGTGTGTCTCCTATTTTTATTTTATTTAAAGTGGAGACATGTCCGATACCTAACATATCCCCCAGTTTTTTTCTTTCTAAAAATGAATTGATTGAATGTGTCTGAATCTCTAAAACACCTTGACAAGCATGATTAAAGAGTAAGCATATACAACTCTTTTGTATTTCTTACATCTATATTTCTCAAGCTATTATCTTCTTTAAAAGGAATTATTGACAGTTTTCTCTCCATATTATTTATTTTTTATTCTAAAAATTTGAATGGTGTCTTTATATAGTGTTTATCCGGCATGAATGTATGCAAATCAAATGCACTGATATAGCAAATATATATCATCATCATCATCATTTATTAGTACATATAGAATGTATTCTTTGTGTGTCGTCTATGCAACATAGTCTACTCCATATCAAGTTTTGTTCAAACCCCTATAATTTTGATGTACTTATCGAGCTATATTATTTTCTTAGACCAAATCACATATCCAAAAAGATACATATTGAGCTATATTAAAGCAGAACCATACACTAATTCAAGAAATGTACTCACACTATTCATAGACATACACATGCATATAAACATAGAACTCTACTCCTTTCAAGCACATCCATAGGCCTAGAACTAGGGATTGAAATTTTGAGACTACACATCTAATAAGATAGGAAGGACAGATGCACTAAAAAATTCAAGAAAACCTACAGACAGAACAGATAGGATACGGCCAATAATCTAGTCCAGCACGCTTTAGTTTTGTATCATCCACTCGAAAACCTAATGGCTGAAAACAAGAAAGAAGCATATTTAAATTAACACAATTGCTGTAGGAACTGCTCAACAAGATAGGTAAGATGAAGACGAGAGAGACCAGAAAAAAGGAGAAATATCCACCTCAACCAGGTGTAGTCCAACAGCTGTTGCTGCACAACTTCGGGCAATGCAACCTGTATTTCCAGGAATCTGCCAATGACAATAGAAATATCAAAGCCAGCCTAGAGAAATTGAGGATGTTGACAAGCCAAAGTAAACCTAAAATTATTGTGATTTTCAAGTCACAAGAATCAGAACTGTTTGAAGTTAAGGGAATTTTCTAAGAAGCAGTGAACTAAATTGAAAATTTGGAGTCACAATCCACATTCACTAAAGATACATCATTAGCAGCCGCAGAAATGTCAACAACCCAAATTTCAAGTCACGAGATTCAGAATTCTGAAGTTAAGAAACTATACTAAAGAGAGAAATATCTTGTGAACCCAAGTAGTCAACTAAATTGAAAATTTGGACTCACATATTAGCAGCAGCACAAATGTCAAAAACCCGAATTTCAAGTCAGGAGATTCAGAATTGTACTTCTCCGCAATGCACTCAATCAGATGGGGCAATAAGACCAAGGCCTTTCAAAATCTCCAGGATGAAATTCCGGTGCACTAATTCCTAGGCTTTCTATATATAAAATCCATTTAGGTAGCACACATTCTCACTAACCACTGAAGATAATAAGAACAAATTACAAGTCTATAACCAAGTGCAGGCAAACAAAAGGCCGAGGAACACAGAACACACTGAAAATAAAATCAAACAATATAATTAGAAACTCTACAAAGGGCAATGCAAGGCTACATAGTAGAAAGTCTTAACATTTGTAGACACTTGTTGCTGCTAGGGCTGGCTAATCAGGTTTTCAAATATGGATTTCCTTGACACCTACCTTAGTCAAAAACTCATGCTTCTCCAGCACACAAGAGAATGGACAAACTTATAAAAAAAACAGCATATAGACAAGTGTAAGGAAGCAATGTAAAAGTGAAGAAGTGTAAGTAAATTTATCATCTTGCTCTTACTTTTCTCAACTTATCAAATATCAAGAGAACCCCCTCCAAAAAATAATAATAATAATAATAAAAAGGCACAGTACAATGCAAGGCAAACTTGTAAGATATAAATAAAATAAAATAAATAAAAAAAAACCCTTCCAAAATGAAAATCCATCTTCTCTAAGAACTAACAACTGTAAGAAGTGATTGAGGGACTGAATTTGAGAATCATGATTGAAACTACCTGGGGAGACACCAAAACCACTTGCAGGAGCTTATTGTGAGAGAAAGAGGTCACAGCCTCCCCTGCTCCGGGTGGCCCAGAACTCCCATTGCCATTTTCAGCTGCACCCATTATAACAAAAACAATAGTAATCATAAATTATAGAGGAGGAAGCATAAAAATGGTAACTTCAATGGAAAAGGGTAAGAGAGAGTACAGAGGGAGCAGAGTGGAGAGAAGCGCGGAGAGGAGGAAAGAGCGAATTGAAGGTTCCTCTTGAGAGGGCGGAGAAGAGAAGCTCTTGAGCGCAAATGGAAAGGCGGCAGTATATTTAGGACTTTGAGGCTACAAGAAGCTGCTGCTGCTGCTGCTGCTGCTGCTGCTGCTGTTGCTGTTGTGTCCATCAATGGATGCTCTGCTCTCACCTCTGCCTCACCCTCTTACTCTCTTTTTACATGTTGGTGATAGCTCAATTTTGGGTTATACATTTTGTGCATTTGCAACTAAACCCTTCTATTTCTATTTATTTGGAATCTATTTTAACTTGGAAAAATGTTCAAATTATATATGTGTTTGTTTTGTAACTTAAACTTCAAAAGGTCTATAGGCTAAAAGAAGGTAAAAAAATTTGTAAGTATCAATAGACACCAGGTAAAGACCCTGTGCGATGCACGGGTAAATACAATACTAATAAAAAATAACTGACATTCTCATAAATAAATAAAAACTAATAAAGCATAAGCCAAAATAATAAAATAAAGAGCTAATCAAAGGGAACTCAATGTCTCTATTAGAGAAAACATTGTGGAGAGATAACTAACATTGTTTTGTTAACTCAAATCACAATATGTATCGACATAAAAATAGGACACGTATATTATATACTTCAAAGAAAAAGTGGCGGGATACTAAAAAAATTGTTTTAACTTATTCAATTATTAATTATTAAAAAAATATTACAAAAT